>JACXGM010015324.1:0-21386 GCA_016801145.1 Umbra pygmaea | reverse complement strand
GGGGGGACAGCTGCGGGGGATTCAGGATGTCAGTGGGGGGACAGCTTGCTGGATGTCGATGTCAGAGGAACTGAGGAACATGTTAAAAGCCAGCTTAATGTGATACCTTCCACTGGATTCAGTCACACCTTATGAAACAGGATGTAGGCTCATCCCATTGTTTATTGTAAATAATTAAAACATTCACACTGGAGCGTCCAACGGGCTGCTGGTTTTATTTAGATTTCAGTGTCATCTAATGTCCTCTTGAATAATGTTTGTTGTCTATAGTCACTAATGTTTTTCGTGTGTACATTCTAGGTGGCTACCACCATGTAAAGATAGGAGATCTGTTCAATGGAAAGTACCATGTGATCAGAAAGCTTGGTTGGGGACACTTTTCCACCGTATGGCTTGCCTGGGACATCCAGTAAGATCACTTTTTCTATCGTTCTCTGTCAAGCACTGGGCCTCAACATCTCAGTAATGATCATATACGGAATAATATAATAATAATAATGTTAAATAACCTAATAATGATGTGCAGTAGTCTAGTAATGTGCAGTAATCTAATAATAATGTTCAGTAATGATAATGTAATATAATAAGAATGTTAAATAATTTATTAGTAATGTGCAATAAAGCTGTAATCTAATAATATAGTATAGTAATATTAATGTTAAATTTAATAGGGTTCCGCATGGCCTCGTGGGTTAAGTTACTGCATTGCAGGACAGTCTACATCAGGGGTGTCAAACCGGATCCACAAAGGGCCTAGTGTCTGCAGGTTTTCGCTTTTACCTTGTACCTGAATGATTGAATGTCACTAATTAGTTAGGATCTCCCCTCACCTGGCAGTCTTTAGTTCTTAATTGGGCACTAGTTGAAGGGAAAGACCAAAAACCAGCATACACTAGGCCCTCTGTGGAACCGGTTTGACACCTGTGGTCTACATGATAGCCACGGAATCTAGTCTGATTATGGGTTCGCTGACTTTCCCCGGGTCACCGGCATGAGACAGTGCAAATTGGCATAGCGCCACCCTGGATTTGGGTTAGAGAAGTCAGATCGGGCCCCTGCCTATGGGTTCAATCGCAGATGTATAGTTGGTGAACGTAATCATCCCATGCATGATCCGACTAAAGACTTCCGTGTTGGATTTGCAGTGCGAATAGAATCTGTGGCTGGGCGACATGTGGTTGGATGAACCAAGTGTGCGCCCTTTGCCATCCCACAGATTTGTCCAGGGAGCTGCCGACAACGCAGGATAGAGGGTGGGATTAGAATTGGGAGGGGGAAAAAAACACAAATATTAAAAAAAAAAATTGCAAATCTAATAATAATTTTTAATAATAATAATAATACTGTGCATCTTACACATGCTTGTGGACTTGGCTGTTTTGTAGGGTGAAGCGTTTTGTGGCGATGAAGGTGGTAAAGAGTGCAGAGCATTACACAGAGACGGCGGTGGATGAGATCAAACTGTTACGATCTGTGAGTGCCTGCTCAGCCTCCTTTACACAAACAGATTGTTCAGATCTGATCTTTTCAGTCAAAATACCAGTTAGTGGTAAAACAGAAATGTTAATTCTCTTGGCATTGCATCATTAGGTAAGAAACACAGACCCAAGCGATCCGAATAGGGAGATGGTGGTTCAGTTGCTAGACGACTTCAAGATCTCGGGCGTCAACGGTACCCATGTGTGCATGGTGTTTGAAGTCCTGGGACACCATCTACTGAAGTGGATCATCAAGTCCAACTACCAGGGCCTTCCTCTGCCCTGCGTCAAGAGCATCATACGCCAGGTAGCTTAGCCACGATCATGCTTCCTTTGTTGGAATAAATGTGGGAAATGTTGGGGATGTAGTTTCACTCCTAAGTGGTTCCATTACCCAGGTTCTCCAAGGCTTGGACTACCTTCACACCAAGTGTAAAATAATCCACACAGACATCAAGCCAGAGAACATCTTGTTGACGGTTAACGAGCCCTACGTCCGGAGGTTGGCAGCGGAAGCTACAGAGTGGCAGAAAGCTGGAGCCCCGCCCCCCTCAGGGTCTGCAGGTAGGGGCTTAGTGAATGTGTGTACTATAGAAATGGAATGATTAGAAAGGACATTCCAATTCAAATCAATGTAGCAGAATGGTCAGAGCGGCAGCAGATTTTACATGTACCATTCCATTGCAAAGATCTAGCGGCCTACTTCCGCATTAAACCAATTTGCGTGTTATCACCGTGACAGCTAACAACAATCGCCATTTTGTTGTGTACTAATCGAATGACCACGCTGAGCAGCTCAATGGCCTTTCTATCCATTCTATTTCTATAGTGAAAACAATGTCGCTGAGCGGTCCAATTCTATATAACTGTACTTCCGCGATTGAATTCACAGATGTCTGATCTGCTCTCAAGGAGTCGCTGGAGAGCGACATGGCAAGGTCGATAATCTGACTTATCTATCTAATATGCCAAGCAGCGCTGTTGCAGTTTGCTACTCCTCATGCTGGGGCATCCGGGCAAAGTCCTGGAAGTCATGCTTGAACCACTGACTAATGTGACAGTTTATATAGCTGTCAAATTAAAAAAGTTAATCAAATTTTTTTTCTCAAGTTAATCGCGGTTTTAGAATATGTTCAAATTAGGAACGGGCAATATTAATGAAATGCAATATAAACAATACATAATTGGACTGCGATAGAGATTTTAATTCTATCGCGATAATGCATGTTGATGATGGGATCTACTCGTGAAATTTATAGCCACGAGCTGCAACCGGCTGGAACGCATCATATTAGGTGGGCCGTAACCGGCCTCACCCTCTGGTACAGTAGGTGGCCATATATGCACCGTTTAAATTGGTATTATTCAAAAGTTTAATCTGCCATTAATCAAAAGAAGAAGCAACGCATCATTGTATCATGGATCTATTAAGAGATCTATATGGCACCTTCGGCACAAAGGCTCGTTCTTTCCAATGAAAGTTGCTCAAAAGCGCAAGAAGCAAACATAGAGCTCCAAAATACCCGGACATGCGCACTAGCAACCGTTCGTTTGTGTTGTCGTAGCAACTGGTACTAATGGCCCAATGGACATGCGCAATAGCAACCGTTTGTGTTGTCATAGCATCCGGTATCAACACTGCCTGTTCATCATGCCTAGTTTAATAACTCTGGATTCGGCTACGAGTGAATGTTAAATTTTTTTTAAACTTGACGTTTTAAACAAGGATCCTTTAAGTGTCCGGGCTGGTAAGTTGATGTACCACAAAAAAAATTATTAGCTGAAATATAGAAGTTTCTTTCACCATGAAAGTGTTTTTAGGCCACAGGGGGTGCAGTTCTATCGTTAGCCGCTAAGCCCATGGTTGCTTCAACTTTTCGTCTCTAAGCCTACCCCCTTGCATCCTATTTGTCATCTTGAGTAAACATGGCTTAAAGCGAAACGGAGGAGGATGTTTAAAAAAATGTATAACCAAATGCGATACATTAGGCTGCAGGTAAGAAACTTCAAAATACTGTTTTAAAGTATCTGTGCATTGAAATATTTTTCCTTGCCTAATACTGAAAGTATTTTCAGTACTGTGTCTGTTCCTTAACAAAAAAACACCAGTTTTTCCTTTTATCTGCATATTCCATGGTATTTAAGAACCAATGACTTCAACTGTACTTTTTAATTTTATTTATCTGCAACATTATGTTGTATAATTACAGTTTTGCACAATAAATGTTATCAAAACGACATACAACATTTCTTTTCTCTAGGGTCTATGTAACCTGTTCTGAAATGGGTTCTGTTTTAATTTATATATCATGATATATATTATCGCAAGAGGCTGCAATTTATATCGCAATGTGGATTTTAGGCCATTCCTAGTTCAAATTTGGCCCTAAATAAATAATTTTCAGTTTTAAAATGAGTACCTAATGATAACAAGACCCATGTAAAATATAGGCAGTGCTTAACTAGGTATTAAGTGTAGTAGCTGTCTTTTTCCAAGTTGGTCTATTAAAACAGGTTGTCATGGCATTTAAATATTGTCCCTCGAATAACCCATGTAAATCTAATGGAATCTGATCCCATAAATCTCCTACCACTGTGCTCTTGATCAAGGCAACATGTAGAATCACTGCTCTATTAGGCTAAAGTATAAAAATCTGCTGCTCTATCTGGAGAGATGGGTGTGCAGGCGTTTGATCCAACCCTTGTCATGATCTTGTTCATAAACTAATTTACTACAATGTGGTTACATATTGCTAACACAGAATCCAGTAGGAAACACTGGTGGAATGCCGAACCCCAATTGTAAGTTTCACCCTAAATCTAAACAAATTACATGGTGAAGTTTTTCATGATATACTAACCTTCTGGGAACAGTCCCAGAAGGTTAGTAAATCCTGCCCACATGCACTTTGTATCTTCACATCTTTTTCTCTATTTTCAGTCAGCACGGCACCTGTTCCAAAAGCAGTAAGTCATCCGTTGTTATTTATAATAATTGTCTACTTAAATATCTGTGTACCATACTCTGGCACAACCCTAGTTTTCACACCAATGAATGGCCCTCACTTCTCTTCCCTTGTCTCCAGGCGACCAAAATGTCCAAGAATAAGAAAAAGAAGTTAAAGAAGAAGCAGAAGCGGCAGGCGGAGCTGTTGGAGAAATGCATCCTGGACCTGGAGGAGATGGAGAAGGGACCGGAGCGGGGGGATGAAGAAGAGGAAGACGACTATAAAGACGACCCTGAGTCTCCAGTGAAGCTGGAGCAGCGGCCATATTGTGTTCCTCTCAGAACTGCTTCCCAGCAGGAGGACGCCTGCGCAATAACAACGGGTGAGCTTCAGGAGTTCAGCAGACTTCCAAAGATGTTTGAGGTCCTACTGGGGAGTATGGTTGAGTTAGTCTGGAAGAGCTTCTCAGATCAGACCAGTCTACACCTGGTGAAATGAAGTTGACACAAATGTGGATGAAAACCAGTTAGAATAAGTAATGCTTAACATGTCAACCCGATCAAATGTCTTGTTTTAAATGGCTCGCTTATCTAACATGGAGTTTTTTGTACGCTTTGTTGGGTAACAATCAGTGAGTTGTTCGTTCCATATTATGATATTTAGCAGCACTGCAGAGTATTCAAGAAAGCACAGGGGTAGCTGCTAGCGGTGATTGCAGATGATAAACCAGTGACAGGATGCAAACTAAAGGTTTTTCCCCACAAACACATTAAATGGTCTGTTTTAGGTTGAGGACTAGTAAGGTGTCATCTCAATACTTTTTAATACAATTGTCTTTTATGGTTAAGTATGGACCTGGTCCATTGAAATAACGAAGGCATTATTTGGCACCGGTGCATATGTACTGCTGCAACTTTGGTTTGAATCCAGCTGCTCTTTTAGCTGAAACTATCCTCCAAATATCTCCACTTTCCTGTCCTAAAAAGCAGAGAAAATGACCTGCAAATATATATCTTAGAAAAAAAAAATTGCAAAACCCAAATGACAAATTCACTATTTCTCTGTTACTCCTAGTGCTGCCTTGACTAGATCTGAATACATTCTGTTCACGTTTACCCAGAGTGCAGTGCACATGCGGAGAAGTCGCGGTTAGCGCCGGAGGGAACGACGGAGCTGAACTGTAATGGCCTTACTCCTGAGGAAGAGGAGGGTGAAACGGAGGAGAGGATCACACATTGGAGGGACGAAGATCAACACAACGGAAACGCAGACCCAGCGGACGAGCGCCACCTCCAGCAGCCAAACGAATCAAATGGACAGGAGTCGCCGTGTCGACCTGTGTGTAACGGCCTATTGTCTGCTGAGACGACACTGGGGAGCGCTGAGGGCAGCGAGGCACTGACCAATCAGACGCCTGAGACTGGAGGGGTGACGAAGGGCTCTGAGACAGAGTCCACAAGCTTTAGCGACCGAGAGGAGGGCGAGCTGTCGCCGGAGAATGAGAAGAAGGGGAAGAACCAGGCTGGGAGTCAGGAAGAGCCCAAGGTGGAGACCCTGGATAATGGCCAGTATGGAGAACAGGAGAGCCTTAAGGAAGGTGAGGGGACAGCAGTAAGCAGAACAATGTTGTTCATTTCCATTCAACTATAAACTTAGTTACTTGTGTCTGTGGAGATATTCAAGTTTCTCAAAAACCTATAGACACATTAGTTTATTTCGATTCATTTTTGTCGTTTAGTAGACTCTCTTATCCATAGCGACATAGAGGGACATTCCACTGGAGCAACTTGGGATAAAGTGCCTTGTCTTGAAGGACACAGACATTTGGCACAACCAGGAATCGAACTGGCAACCTTCCGACTACATGTCTGACTCCCTAATTTGACATTTTATTTTTGAATAAGAAATGTAGTCAGAGGGTTGCCGGTTCAATTCCCAAGTGGGCCAAATGTCATTGTGTCCTTGGGCACTTTACTCTAGGTTACTCCAGGGGATGCCCCTGTACTGGCACTAAGTCTCTCTGGATACAAGCGTCTGCTAAATGACTCGGATGTAATTGTGGAGTTGAGACGTTTAACTCGGGCCTTCACATTAGATTCAGAAGTGTGATATGACTGTTTACTGACTTTGTCTTCTTCCTCCGTCCCCTCCTGTTTCTTTGCTCTCTCTGATTGGATGCAGCTAAACTAGCAGCAGGAAACCTCTTGGTCAACCCCCTAGATCCACTCAATGCAGACAGACTGACGGTCAAGATAGCAGATTTGGGGAATGCCTGCTGGGTGGTGAGTTTGTCTATTGGTCAGAAATTCTGCTCATTGCTCCTGGAGCGGTTGTTGTCAAACTGGACAGGTGGATAGTCAGACAGAGAGCGTTTGCCGTGTTTCTGCCTAGTGCTTGAAGGTCAGGCTTCCTGTGAATTCAAACACGGTTGTACCGAACAGTGTGATACTAATTGGACAGGCTTAGGGACGTACTTGGAGGAAGCATGACCTTTGACCCTACCGCCCTTGCTGGGGAGTTGACAATAAGATGAGGTCAATAGGGGAGAAAATTGGGAGTGGCAGGGCTCTATGCTGGTGTAGGCACACCATACAAATATTACTGGGGCACTATAAAAATACTTCATTTTCAGATAGTTTGTCAGAATCCCCTGCCTCACATCTTTTCATAAACATTCACTGGCTCCTTCTCATACATACCTACTACCCCTGACACACACTTATGCAGAGTGTAGGGAGTAACTGTCCCTAACTAAACTGTTATTTTTCTATTTAATTTTTTTCAGATTAAAAAATATATTTTTATTATATTATAAAATGCATGTTATACAGCTTGGTCACTGAAAGAGTTCTGTTTTTACTTCACACAATTAAACAGTGCACCTATCAGATATATCTCTGATTCAAATATAGTCAAGAGCAGGGGGTAACTGTCAGTCACACCAAATTAAACTTGACATATGTCTTAACAAAGAACGTAGATACGTGTTGTTCAGTGAAGCAGTGCTGGTTAGTGGGCTGTGTGACTGACATACTCCTGGTGTGTTTATGATCACAGGTAATTTGCTAAGTGTAGTGGACAATGCGCTAAATCTGATACCGATCTGTCCACAACTCTGAAGTCTTGCTGAAAACATTTGACACATTTTGTGCACTGACATGAAATTTCCTTTTGTTCAACATAACCCTTTGTCATCATAAATCTTGTCGAGCTAGCTAGCTGCCTATTCAAAGGCTTGTGCTACTAGTTAAGCGGAGGATTTACCCTTTGGCGAAACTAGGCTATGATTGACTCATTTTAAATTCACAGTTTGCATTTGGGTTTTTTATAGTTATTTGTGCACACACCATCATTGAAACAAAATAGCAGAAATACTAAAACTAGTGGAGTATTCTTTTTAATGTATAAATCACTACTCTCAAGCGTGCCCCTCCTTGAATTTTGCTGTTTGCGCACATCTATTTTCAGTCTCATACGAGTATAACGGTCGCACTGTAGAGCCCTGAGGGGAGAAAAATAAGAGTGAACTCCCACAAAGATGTTTGTCATATTTGTCTTGCCATTATTGTGATGCAAAGATGGATGGTGCATTGATCCTGAATGAGTCTTGTGTTAAATGCTAACTTCTTTTTAATATAAATAAGCACTTGGTCTGTTCATTCTCTGTAAAACTCCATAATTCTGCAGTGTTTCATAGGTTTCTTTAAATTATTTACCAAAGACAATGAGAAGTTATTAAATGGGTCAAGGATAAACCCCATAAAAGCATATTTAATTAAATAACTAATGACATCATGCCCTGACCATGTGAGCTGAACAGAAGTCAAACAGTTAAACACTTCCTACTCCACAATCTCAGTTAAACATGCAAAGTTATCAACAGAATGAACCCCACTGAACTCACTTCTGACAGGACCAGTGGTTTCATTGACCTGTCACTTCCTCTCCCTGTCATTTTGTTCTGTCCGATCTGACAGCACAAGCACTTCACAGAAGACATCCAGACGAGGCAGTACCGCTCTCTAGAGGTGCTCATTGGGTCTGGCTACAACACCCCAGCTGACATTTGGAGCACGGCTTGCATGGTAAACTGCACAACAACACTTGATATTCTGACAGAAAGGATTGCAGGAAACAGTGAAGGAAAATAAATGGTATTATGGGATGGATCACATTTAGTCTTGGGTGGATCACATTTAGTCTTGGGTGGATCACATTTAGTCTTGGGTGGATCACATTTAGTCTTGGGTGGATCACATTTAGTCTTGGGTGGATCACATTTAGTCTTGGGTGGATCACATTTAGTCTTGGGTGGATCACATTTAGTCTTGGGTGGGTCACATTTAGTCTTGAAACAAGCTCTGCAAATTCCCTATTAGCCAAGTGAATTTCCCAAGTTTTGTGGAATATGTACTATTTGACTCTGTTCAATGGAAGTGGGCTGTTTTTTAGATGGAGATGATGTCTGACAGGATATCTTGCCCTGCCCTGCATGTCTCCTTCCTGTGTGTGTTTATTGTTGTTTACTCCCTCCGCAGGCATTTGAACTTGCCACAGGGGACTACTTGTTTGAGCCCCATTCCGGGGAAGACTACTCCAGGGATGAAGGTAGTGATGCGGCTGCATATTGTGCTTCTTGATCTGTGTCTACGTAGGCTGGTCTCCTGTTCTCAAATTGTTTAAATGGTTGCTTCTGCGCCGTGTCTGACCCGACAGCTGCAGTAAAAGATCTATTCGGAGCAGTCAAAATGGGGTCTTATCTTTGAAAATGTTGTATATATTAAAACGTGTCAGATGGCTGTACAGGAAGAGTTATTTTGATTGGTGACCTAATGTGAAGTGCTTTGTAAATATGAATGTGCCAGTGCTCCTCAACCTCTCCTAGGGACCTTCTCTGTGTTTTTTGAGGCCCTGAAGTAGCTCAACTGATTCAAGCAGCCAAGGACTTCAGAAGTAGTTGTAAATAACAGATTTTGAAATCTGAAATGTAATGTTGGTGGAAAATCTGGTCACGGACTGGTCTTCCAATTAACAGCCTGGCGTTGTGCTAAACAGCATGTAGAGCAGAGAGGCTATCAAAGTGCTGTTTAGTCCAAGGACAGAGCTCAGTGTTCAGGTTTGTTATGGTTGACTTTGATGTGACGTTCACTACCTGGCTGCATTCCTGTGTTTATTTCCCGCTAACAAACAGAAGACACATTCTGTCAGTACTGAAGACAGGCCTTCACATCCCAACCCAATTCCCCTCTTTTCCCATCTCACTCCACCGCTTATCTCCTTCTGTGTTTTTCTTGCTTCGTTGACTTCATGCAGTTCGTACAGCTTGGTTGATTCAGCCTAGTGTTTGCTGTAAAGGGTGCGGCCCCGGGCTGTCTAGCACACCTTGGCCTGCACGGCGTTGTAATGGCATACTTAACTTCCTGATCAACAAGCTGTTGGCTACTTGATGTGTGTGTCTTGGCCACGTGAAATATGGCACCACATTAACACTGGTCATCTAACACTCCTGTATGGGTGCGTCTGTCCTGCTCTGCCTTCCGTGTCTCTGTTTGTCCCGCTTACAACACTGCAGTTCATCACCACAGAAACCCAGTATCTGCTTCTGAGTGTATTTTCAGGGCACTGGTCGGTTGGTGCTTTCTGGTTAGATCCAGGCTGATGACCACACATCACAGGGGCTTTAATCATTTCAGCCGTTAAGTAACCTGTACTGGAGAAATGTGATAGTTAATGTGATGCTTGAAGGCTATTAATAGGAAACAAAGTACACTACTAGTTTTAGAGCTAAATGTGTAAAACTCTTTTTGCACTCAATTATGTTTAAACCGTCATATGAACCTGGGCAATTTATCGCCATTAATCAGCGGCCATATTCCAGATGTTATTGTCATGTGACGTCACAGATCTCGGACATGGCCAGAAGGACTCTTAACATTTAGATGTACTGTATGCAGGTCCACTGTGGGATTCAAACCCACAACCCCAGCAGCACAATGCTCCGAGCTGTACAGCACCCACTGATCCAAGCCTGAAACCTTCGAACCGGTGAAGGTGTTTGCCTGCCAAACATATTGTTGTTTTCTCCATAAAACTAGAAAGATTGATTTAAAGATACTGTGGTTTTCGCCGTAGAACTAGACTTGAAGTTCTAGGGTTTTGTCATACATGTTTCATCTTCATCATCATATATGTGTCAATGCTGCCACTTGGTTCTGTTCAGTCTTTGCGTCTCTCTCATCCTCTTCTTCCTCCATCACCCGTTCCTCCCCTCCCCCCTCCATCATGGCTTTATTTCTGTCGTTCTGCGACCTGTCCCCCGATCCCAAGACCACCTGGCTCTGATTATTGAGCTGTTGGGAAAAGTCCCACGCCACTGTGCGCTCAGCGGGAAGTTCTCACAGGAATTCTTCACCAGGAGAGGTACGCTGCTGTGAATTTGTGGCCGGCCCAGGAGAATGTCAGAGGACACTAAAGGTAGGAGGGCGCAGACCCAGTCCCGACAGCATCCAAGTGTCACCTAACCACCGCTGTTATTACATAGAGTCAGAACTGGGACAGGTATTTGAACCAAGACGGTGGTATCTACCGTTTCTTGGTGCCCTAGAGTGTTACATTTTCATAGTAGCTCCACTTACAGGCAGATGCCTACAATAGAGTTAAAGAACAAAGTTAGGGGTTGTGCCCGAAATTAGGCAAGGTCCTCCACATGCTGTCCGACTGGCCCCTCCTTCCCTCCTCCCTCTGCATCCAGCTGGGCCGGGTACCAAGATGATGTCTGATGAGTCTGTCCTTTTGTCTCGTCCTCTCTTGTTTCCTGTCTCTTGCTCCTGAACAGATCATATTGCGTTGATCATTGAGCTGTTGGGTCAAGTCCCACGTAAACTCATAACGGCCGGGAAATATTCCAAGGATTTTTTCACCAAGAAAGGTAAAAAGGGCATACGTGTTTTTATTCTGTCAGTTTTTTGTATTCCTTTGCTTTGTAATCACTCTTAAATTATATTGATAAATACTGTAAAAATCATAATCAGATGTTTTCGCTTCGGAATTAGTGTATTTACGTGGTCCCTGTGTGTTAAATGTGTAATAATGGAACGAGGGATTTTCTGAATCTAAAAATGTGTCAGGTTGGGAAATGAGCATGCGCCAAGTACAGGTACTTTTTCACAGTGGCGGGTAACTTTACTTTAACTACCAGACACTGTGGTGGCTGAATGTTAAAACATGTTTTTTTGTTAGTACAAACAAAAAACATTACTTGAATTGGATGTTGTTTGAACAAAAATACAGATGTTTAATTATCAACCAACACGATTTTAGAGGTGCGATTTCATGAGGAAAGCTAGTTAAGAGGTTTGCTGGCAGGTCAGCAGCAGTAGATAATATATCGAGGGCAAAATGTATATAGTTATGGATATGATTGCACAGTCACATTAATCGAAAGCATACATGTGTATATATAATATATTGCTTTAGTGCTTCATACATAGATAACACTAGTATTTACTGAAATAAATATGGCATTGGTGTGTGGCCAATATTGGTAAATAACAGAAAATTGTCAAATTGCAAGTGTCGGCAGTACCTATTTAAAGGGAATTAATTATAAATTTATTGTTTGTGTGTGCAGGCGTGCATGCTAATTTTGATAGAATGATATAATTTAATCTGTGATTTTAGATAAAGCCAGTAGCCATGTCACTCACAGTGCAGAATAATCTCTCAATTGGCTGATTCTGTTGTCAGATAAAACACTGGTGGTGTTCGTCTGCTTTTATGATTGGATTCTGATAAACGGCATGCTCCTTGTTTGACCAGCTACACTCCCATGCAGAAATGTAACAGGAGGCTGCCAATGGGTCACTATTTTCAATGTTCAAGTTCTCAGGTGCAAACAGTCAGTGGTGTAGTATGAAATTCTGGGCCCTTTTCACAGGCTCTCTAAGGGCCCCTTTTCTCTTTATTTCTGCATTTGTTGCCCTCCACATTATAACACTGTACAATTAGCACTCCTTTTCCCACGGTCTGGCACTACTGTACATAATGTAATTAGAATACATAATACATTACAGTTTCTTAATTTTGTGTTGTAATTAGGTTAATTTACCACCATGATCTTTGTATCATCTGTGTGACTGTTGAAGTCCCTCTAGTGGGTGGCTGTGATTTCATGGCCCTCTGTCTAGCGGGTGGCTGTGATGTCATGGCCCTCTGTCTAGCGGGTGGCTGTGATGTCATGGCCCTCTGTCTAGCGGGTGGCTGTGATGTCATGGCCCTCTGTCTAGCGGGTGGCTGTGATGTCATGGCCCTGTGTCTAGCGGGTGGCTGTGATGTCATGGCCCTGTGTCTAGTGGGTGGCTGTAAAATCATGTCCCTATGTCTAGCGGGTGGCTGTGATGTCATGTTGATATGTTCTGCGTGAACTGGATTGTTGTGTAATTCTGTGAAGTGGGGGTTGTGTCTCTTGAGTGACCACTGTACATTCCCAGGTGAACTGAAGCACATCACCAAGCTGAAGCCCTGGGGGTTACTGGAGGTGCTGCAAGACAAGTATGAGTGGCCCCAGGAGGAGGCCGAGTGCTTCGCTGACTTCCTTCTCCCCATGCTCGACCTGGTACCAGAGAAGAGGGCCACGGCTGAGGACTGCCTGCGCCACCCTTGGATCGCCCCCCAGTGACAGCCTCTGGTACTGCAGTTTGAAGACAGGGGTCCAGTTCAGCGGAGTGTGGAGGTGTGGAACATTGCAGATGGATCACATGACTAGAGAGGGCGTTGAGTCCATGTTCTACACAACAAAGATGGACAGGCGTGTTTGTCCCTCGTTACACGTCTGAGATCTGTTCAAAACGTTGTGTGCCACTGAAAACTCCCCTGGCCTGGGACTCAACTCTTAAGGACAACTTAAATATAAATCCTGGGGGCCATGTTTAGCATGCAACGTTACTGAATAATCGGGTAACGATGTGTGTTGGGGGTCAAATGGTTAATTCATCAGAATAGATCATGTCATGCTTTTTTTGTCATACGGTTTCTATTTGCACATTTAACATTTGTCATTTAACAGACACTTATCCAGATCTTCTGTTCGGGAGTGTCTGCTAATTTACTGAAATGTCAAAATGTTGCATAATAGGCAATTTGCTTTGTGTGAATAGACCACTGGATGAATTTGCCACCTGGTGGTGATGTTCAGCTACTGCAATGCAAATTGGACCCCCCTCACAAGAGACTTGTTGCAACAGATCACTTTCCAATTCAAGCATATCTGAGATGACTATTTATTTCTGTTTCATTTAAGTTTTTGGATAGCTTTCTTGTATTTTGTCTTATCATTCAGGATACATGCATAAATATGTCTGTTAGCTTATATTTTGTCTCTTTCCTTTTGTATCGATGGTGCATTTTAAGAGGCCAGAAGGCAACTTTGGTTTCTGGTCAGTCGTTAGGGCACTATATGTTGTGCTTGGTAGATTTCTCACAAGTACGAGAGGAATTATTTCGTAATTGTTGTTCATGTTGTGACTTTTCCCGACAACTTTTTTTCTTTTCTTTCTAACCGTGCACTTGAACGTGCTGTTCCACTTTTGTAACCTGTCTCTGTAAAATCATTTGACACCACTTGGTTTTCTCTGATATTGGTTTTTAGTGTCTGGGTCCACATTCAGGCAGTGAGGTCTAACTTGTTTTAGCTCAGTCACACCTGAGGTCTAACTTTAGCGTGGTATTAGGAAGTTGCACGTAGTACAAATGAACAGGAGCAGACTTGTAGACACTCTGCTCTTTTTGACTGAACAGTTTTTTAGGTCTACATTATACAGATGGTAGCCAGTAAAACTCACTGTACCAGATTTTCTGCTTTCAGAATCCTTTAGAAAATGACATTCTCATGCATTAATGCCTCAGATAGGAGATTGGTTCTCATATTTTGTGGGTTTGGATATTCACATTTTTAAGAAAAAACATGGATTGAAACATCCACTCAAAATAATAAATGTTGTGGCAAGAAAAATAAAAGCAATGTGTGTGTCTATATAACCTGTACCAAAGAGTTTGCCTTTTTTTCCTTATTACAGCCATGTAAAGTTTTTAGCAAACCCTAGGGTGTGGTTGTGGTGGCGGCCCATTCGGTATATAGTAGCACAGTGGTTCCTAAACCTTTTTTGGTTGTATCACCAACTGATTTTTTTTCTTCTGCCCAGCCTGTCCATTTTACCAGTAAATATATTGTCTCCTGAACCTTAAAGGTACAATATGTCATTTTCCAAAACAATCATAAAAGTCATAAAAAATCAAACATCACTATATATATATATATATATATATATATATAATTTCTTATGTACTTTCATTATCCTAAATGTTTCCACCAACTTTAAAATCCAGAGATATTTGTAATACAATTCGAAGACACGGGACGTTTCATTTTGTTTTCCGTCAATGGCGTCATATAACCTTTGACAGCTAGTTGCTCTTAAGTTCCAGGGAACTGCCAAACATAACGTGAATAAAGTTATAATATTTTTAACAATACATTACTTTGTCAGTGAACTTTTTTTTTTTTACGTTTAAGTACTCCCTTCTGATTGGCCATGAATCCCTGTCCACCCAGGGTGCTAAAACCCTTGGTTGGGAACCACTGCTGTAGTAACTGTTAGTAGAGCATTACATTGGACAAACACTACTATGTCTTAGCTAAACTAATTTAGCAACATGGTAATGTTTTAATAAAGCCGGTTAAAGAAGTGAGCAAGCTCTTTCTACATGTCTAGCAGCTGTTCATCGTTATGTGTGATTTCCCGTCGGCGAAGAAACTGCACAAATATTCAGGTGTAGAAAAGGGAAAAGTCACCTACATGAGTCAAAATGATTTCCACCACTTTTTCATCCCATTGTGTAGCGGTGTCTTCAAACCCTAAATGTGTATTCATTCTTTAGTCATTAGAGTCTGGAAAAGATGTGTGTTTACCTCATGCTCCAGTACGCCAATTAAAGTTAATCCCACACTGATTTAAAATGTAAATTTAGGACATTATGATATTGTATGTCACCGTACAATAAAACAAATGTTCTTATTATGCCTTATGCAATGCTTCTTTTGTCTAGCTTGATGCTGTTAATCTCAAACTTTATGTTTACATTTTCTTGTGTTTTCCCTGAGAGATTAAAGTGGGTGAGATTATATAGTGTCTAAAATGTGTGTGTATTAAATACTATCATGTAAGTATATGATCAAACTGAATTGCCCATATACTCTACAGTGATTTTAATCAGTGTTTTTGAAAATCCTGTCAAATGCTTGCAAGTTAATTCCCAAATACATTAAAATAAATGTTTATTTTCAAATTGAATATCTAAACACGCAAGATCATTTAGGCTTTTGAAGTGGTATTTTAACAATGGTTTTTAATACATTTACTAATATACAAAGTAGTGTTGATATTGTCTTAAAATTAGTTGTGTTCTAACTTTCAACTGTTTTAATGTGCGCCATTTATTGTTTTATGCAAACAGTGCCCTCATTATGAGATGTATGAAACTATTTTGCTCTATAATCAAGGCATATGAAATTGTGATTTAAAGATTAATATAAAGCTGTTAGTTTTGATGAGTTTTTTATTTATTTATTTACAGTTCAGTAGGATGCAAATGCTAGGGAGAAAGGTAGGGGGAGACAGAGAGGAAGGACACTGACAGTTGGCCAAGCCGTGGCTCAAATCCCTGTTGCCGTGGTGCGTGAGTAGAAGGGAGTTGAGAGCTTAGAACCCCAACGTTAACTTCAGCAACAAGGTGCTTATTCTTAAGTGTAACTTGCCTATAGAAACCCATTGACCCTTTAAAATAGTAACTTTTTTGTCTTACAGCCTGAAATCAAAACCCTTTAGAAGTAAAAAAAATTGTCCAGCTTTATTTGCCTTTCAACATTCAAGTTACATAAATAGGCAACAGTTCGGAAATGAAGAAAAAGAAATAAAGTAGAATAACAGTTGGAAAGGTTATCAGTCCCGTGATTTAATACTTTGTAGAGACAACATTTATTAATTACAACCTTCAGCCTGTTTGGATACATCTCTATTAGCTTTGCACACCTAGATTGGGGAATATTTGCCCATTCTTCCTTGCAGAACTGTTAAGAGTTCAGTCAAATTTCATGGTGAGTGGCGATTTTCACAACTTTGTCCCAGAACCCTTTTGAAAGCACCCTTCCAACCAGGACAGCTGTTGTGGCGACTGTGAAATTAAAATGTTGTGTGATCTGGGAAGTGACTGGTTGTACCTGAGCAAGAATACAATGGCTAACCTAAGGGGCTGATCACTTAAAAAAAATTGAAATTATTTTTAAAAATTGTTCAGATTTTTTGTAAATGTTTTTTTCACTTTAATCTTGTGGGTTATAATGTGTAAATACAGCTGGCAAAAATAAGATTTATTTATTTTCATTTCCAGGGTATAATGTGAGTTAAGGTAAGGATTTTGATGATATAATAATTTTCAATAGGCACTACATGTTGAAACGGTCAATAATAGTGTTAGTCTGTACTCATCTTTGAAACTCTTCATATGCTCGAGTGTAGAGCAGAAATACAAATTTTGAATTTGACATTCCGATACTGTTTTGGGGATTTCAAGCTGTAGTCAGGCAGTATTAATCTAAGTCAGACACACATTCGGACCACACGTGGCATGTAACCAGAGGTCTTCACAGTTTCCTTGTCCAGAACAGAAGCTGGGCGGTGCACTGTAGAAAACAAAACTGTGACAACATGGATGCTGCTACCTCTAGTAGCTTGAGCTGTAAAGTAACAAGATTTGTAACAAAAGTTGTTTTTACCAGATAGAATTGTCAGCAAGGACTTAATTTATATGAAAGATATAATGAAACAAAATATGTTGTACACAAACACTCAAAAGTTACTAATGTATGCAAAAAACAACAAACATACCAAATATTAAAGGTGGTCAAAACTAGCCGGGCTTGGTAAACACACCATTTTGAACAACTGCATTTCCATAAAAAGTAATAAAGCATTATGGTAACTGAGAATAATGGAAAGGACAGTGTTAACACAGGCAGACACTGGTATTTGATTCACTAACTGGTCTTTACCAGTCAAACTCAAAACCAAAAAGCATGTCAAACGATTTCTGATTTGAGATAGACCAATTGTTGAAACAATAAAATCAGATTGTGGCTGGCTGTCTCAACGCAGTGATAAGGGTTTTGGCATAATGCTGGTTTTAAGGTCGCGAGTGGCAGAATGATGTCATGTTCTTCTGTTTTCACACGTGATTTCTTCTTATTCCAGTGCCTCACTGCTTTTCTGTAAATAAATCAAAAAGAATGAAAGTTGGATTAATGAAGAGGGAGAATTCTATTTTTCTGTAAGTGTTTCAAACACAAAACCTTTCACCCATCTGAATCCCCTGTGTTAAACAGTACATGAGGCATGGTAGCCTAGTGGTCAAGTGCACTGGGCCCAAATGCAGAGCTGAGTACCGAGTAAAAGTATTCTGTTGGGTTCACTTGTTTTGGGAAGTTCACAGTTAGAAACCTAACTTACCTGGTAAGGAGAATTCATTATTAACCAATGAATATAACTAGTCATTTTTTACTCGTTGTTTTCATTTCATAGATCACTGGTGAGTTAGGAAATTCTTTTACCTGAGGATTTTGGTCTTAATGAGCAAATTTGTCAACACAGCCGAACCCAAAAAGGTGTCCTTCTACCACCTCTGCCAAAAAGGTTGCTGGTTCTAAACCCTTAGCTGATAAGATGAAAAAACATTGTTCTGTCTCTGAGAAAGACCGTTAACCCAGTTTTTTTGTGTTTCCATGCAACACACATCAATGTCATCCTGTTACCTTGCCCCTCCACCTCAAAGTCATCTGGCAACAGGTTGTCCTGCCGGTTGCCCAGTGTGAAGGCCAGGAATGCCAGGATGAACGAGTCCATGATACTGATGATCGCCAGGATGTAGGCCCAGCGCACCGTACAGTTCCCCAGGGTGTATTTATCTGTCCTCTCACCGCACATCCTCTTCACCTCGGGAGCATCCCATCCATCAGGGTATATCATACAGCCCAATACCATCAGGACACCTGGGAAAGGACAAGCCATCAGGGTATATCATACAGCCCAATACCATCAGGACACCTGGGAAAGGACAAGCCATCAGGGTATATCATACAGCCCAATACCATCAGGACACCTGGGAAAACCAGGGCCTCATTTATAAAATTGTTCGTAGGATTTACTTGAAATTGTTACGTACGAATGAAACACAGACGTGCGTGCCCCCAGAAATTTTCAGATTTATAAACAAATCCCATGCTACAAATCCAATGTAATTGGTCTCAACATTTGGTCACGGTTAGGTGGGGGTTGGGACGGGTGTAGAATGTAGAAAGCAATAATAAAAAACAAAAAAGTGGGATTGGAAATGATGCACATTTTAGAACAATGACAACCCTGTTGTCAAATACTGAAGCTGACCTTTCCCCCCCCCAAAAAAAACAAAAAAAACAAATCCCATGCTGGTTTTCCTTTATAAATCACAATCTGTTTGAAATTTTGCATACGTGTGTGTGCGTCTTGTCCCACTCAATTAACATCCAGAATTACCTATGAAACACCTTAAATTAATATTAATATAATTTTTTGTAAACCTGGGTACACTACAGCACAGAGATCCAAGATAATAGCTCTTGGTAATTAGAACCGGCTCATAAGCCATCATTCGCCAATAAATCTCGCTGGTTTCTTAATATATTCACTCTCTTCGAACTCTTCCATTCGCCAAATCTTCTAACAGTGCCAAAGCAGCCATTGTGCATTATAATTGCATGTCTTTTATGCATTTTATTGTAAATGCTACCCAATTTCGTAACACTTTCAGGTGTGGTAATCACATTGATTATTGATAATGACAGATCCATAATCACAATACACAAAAATAATTGCAACAAACATATATGAAACTGTGCACTGGTACAGTATCTGCCAGACTGAGGCAAACAGCATCAGTTTAATTGTAATTTGTAGTCCTGTTAAGCTTATTATTTACGACAACACACTTCGCAACATGCAGAATGTGTTTAATTAATGCTCACATGCCCACTGCAGGCACTTTTGGCAGTGGGCAGGGGGTCAGCTGGGGCACCAAATGCAACAAACTGCGATACTCAACAAACTGCGATGTACTTTGTGTTCTGACACCTTTCTATAATAACCAGCATGAACCTTTTCAGCAATTTGAGCATTTACAGTAGTTTGTCTGTTGGATCGGATTCTCTGACCCAGTTGTCTAGCCATCACAATTTGGCCCTTGTCAACACCACAATACAGCGAGGGGACTGGGTGATGATACACATGACAAAGAAAGCCAGTGGCCTGGGTTATAATACACACCACAATACAGCCATGGGCTTTGGTGACAATACACACCACAATACAGCCAGGGGCCTGGGTGATGACACACACCACAATACAGCCAGGGGCCTGGGTGATGATACACACCACAATACAGCCAAGGGCCTGGGTGATGATACACACCACAATGCAGCCAGGGGCCTGGGCGATGATACACACCGTAATACTTTATCAGTCATGGTTGCTTAAAGAAAGAGTTGAAAAGTATTCATAGGCATTGAAAAATGACAGTGAAAAAGAGTCCTCCTCATACATTTTCATTCAGCAACACTAGGATGCAAATATAGAAGGGTAATTTACTGTTAAAACATTTTTGGACCTTCAGAAATGTCTACTTTTGAAGTTTAGGCATCGGCTTTGTTAACCAGGAGTCCTCAGAGAATGACATGGACTGTCAGCTAGTGACCCCCTTACCACCTGTTCTGAAGGGAAGCCTGGCATCCCAGTCAGTTAGCAGCCTCCCCTACACCAGTCCCGCAGGCTAACTGGCTAGCGCCCTTATCTCCACCTATCTCACAGGCTGGGCAGGCTAACTGGCTAGTGCCCATATCTCCAACTATCCCACAGGCTGGGCAGGTTAACTGGCTAGCGCACTTATTTCCACCTATCCCACAGGCTGGGTAGGCTAACTGGCTAGCACCCTTATCTCCAACTATCCCACAGGCTGGGCAGGCTAACTGGCTTGCGCCCTTATCTCTACCTATCTCACAGGCTGGGTAGGCTATCTGGCTAGCACCCTTATCTCCAACTATCCCACATGCTGGGCAGGCCAACTGACTAACGCCCTTATCTCCACCTATCCCACAGGCGGGGCAGGCTAGTCAGGTAAAAGCCTCATCAAGACCAGCCCCCTAGGTGGGTTCCTCCTGACCCCCTCTGTTTTCTTGTTGGTGCCGGCGGTTTGGCCCTCCTGATGGGGGGGAATTGGCATGACTGGAGCTGTTACTTATGTGGGGGGGGGGGTACTGTAACAGTCTTCCTCTGTCGGAGTGATTTAGTCAGTGGCTACAGCACCACAAACTCTGTGTATGTGTTTGGTTGTCCCCCGGACTATTGCATAATATCTCTCCACTTATAGATCAATCCCTTTTTCCATCAACCACTCACACCAGGTTCCACTTCATTCATTACTCCCGTACTTACGTCCATGGTTTTGTTGATTGTCGCTCATTGTTGAAATGTTACTTGTGTTATAGGTGATGTGTACAGTATGTGTATACACCTCGGAACTACCAGGTAAACCAAGAACTACTATGTCAACTCAGAACTACCAGGTAAATCTAAAACAACCAGGTTAACACAGAACTGATTGTTCTGTCCTGGACCACGGTACTATACCCAGATAGCAAAAATACACTGCACCAGATCCGGATCGAATCTATCTTAAAATCTGGCACGGACCCGCCTCACAGATTCGTTCTGCCGTCCAAACGCACAACGGCCCAATAACGGCACAGCTCTGGATTGCGGAAAGTCGCCATATGCGAGCCAGCTCCGCCCCAGACAGCCTAAGAGAGACTGCGCCAGATCTG
>JACXGM010015323.1:0-21386 GCA_016801145.1 Umbra pygmaea | reverse complement strand
GGGGTGTTCACCACGGTGTCCTGGACAAATTTCCAATCTGGCCCTCATACAATCATGGCACCCTAATAATCCCTATCTCTCAATTGGCTCATTCATTCCTCTCTCCCCCTCCTCTCCCTCCCTTCCCCCAGGCCGTTGCTGCAAATGAGAAAGTGTTCTCAGTCAACTTGCCAGGTAGAATAACAGTTAAACTAAAAACGAATAATCGGTCGATTAATCAGTATCGGCTTTTTTGTTTTTCCAATAATCGTTAATAGTATCGGCCTTGAAAAATCATAATCGGTCGACCTCTACTTACATGTAGTACATTTGTCAATATTCGGACAGGTCATACACCAGCAATTGTAATTTGTAAGCAACCAATATTATACCAGAACACTTACAGCATCTTGTAATGTGTCTGAATCCATTCAATCATCAAACAAAGTGCCTAGTGGCCTTGAATAATAAAGTGCTAAATGCATAAGTGAACAATCTTTTAGTTTAAAGTAGAAAGATTAGAAAGAAGAGTAAAAAATCATTTGGGGAAGAAACTTGAGTTAAGATTTTTCCAGGTTTTTGACAAGTTGACCTATACTGTTTGCATCCTTTTCCTCACAGAAAGAGGAGAGGGGGAGAGAGAGCGGCAACCCCTGGAGAGTCTAGGAGGACAGGACAGGACAGGAGAGAGACAGACAGGAAGGAAACATTAATGGGTGTGTTTATGTGTTTCTGTGTGAATTATGGAAAAATTTGATTCATAGAACTGGATTGGTAAAGGTGAGGCACTATGTGCTTGCATATGCCAGCTAGTTGCTCACTAGAGGTTTTACCACAGGGTGGGCATCCGGTTTTGCAAATTGACGCAAATGAGGAAGTGCCTTAAACCTGCTTTCTATCTCAATTCCAGCTGGGGGTGATACGTCTGGTTGCAAAAGAGCTCTAAGTTTCTGTAATAGTCTATGAGAATGAGAGACATAATATAATTGATTTATTACCTCAGTAAACATTTTCATAATGAGTATATGGTCTCAATCGCTAGATTTAAGCCTTCTGCAGTTTATCATGATGTTCATTTTTTAAATTAGTGTCTTGTTGATTTTAAAATCGTTGATGAAGCAAAGGGACGTTTAGGGCGTGGTTATGGCATTCGGTTGTACGACAAGACACTCAAAGCAGTTGGCATTTCACTTCTTTCCGGTAAGTAACGTTACATTTTGTTTTACATTATGTTTTAATACTGTTTTTCGTTAGCATCCCAATTAATATCTGTTAGGTGTCTGCGCCCGTAACGGCAATTTCGAACAAACCAATGGGTGACGTCACACATCTAGTAATTATACAATCTTTGGGTGTTACCAGCAAATAGTAACAAAAAATTTAAAAAACTTGATTGTGTGGGTGGGGTGGGGGGCCCTACAAGACATTGTGCCCAGGGGCCTCTGAATTCTTAATCCGGGCCTGGTTATAAAATAGCGATTTATTTTGACTTCAACTATGCCCTCACAACTAGCGTTGTAAGGTAATTATCAGTTCGGAATAAAACTGGCCGTATTGATTAGCATGTCAACATATCCCTAAGAATGGTTGACTCGTTACCCATGTGTTATTGAAACCTAGGTTCAGTTTGCGCCGGAGTTGTCCTTGAAAGGGAATGTAAGCTTTTATGCACAAACCACACCTATGACTAATGTAGCTACTTCAGACCTACCCATTTTAGATTTGCATTGGGCACAACAGTCATTTATCCCGCCGGTATAATAGCAACAGCACCCAAGATCCGCCCACAAAGTCACTTGCGTTTCGCATTGGATACTTATGTTGCAGATCGTTAAAATAGGGCCAATTATTTGCTAATATTGTTTTTTCAGTATGGTACAGTAAATTACATTTTCTTCATTTTTTGCATTTTCTATGCTGTCCCAGTGTTTTCGGAACTGGGGTTGAGGAATTTCATCATTGTTCCCTCTAAAGTAAACCTTAGATTGATAAAAACACCTGCTTCTGCCTCCGACCTACGTGCTTCACCTAACGTTACAGCATTAAACATTGAGACAAATACATTTCTGAGATATCCCATCCCAATGTTTATCCAGGTAGTTTGGAACTCATTGTGTAGGCTAATGGATTTCCATAGCCTACAATGTATAATAATTACAGATGTCTTTTAGAACTCATTGTGTAGGCTAATGGAATTCCATAGCCTACAATGTATAATAATTACATATGTCTTTTAGAACTCATTGTGTAGGCTAATGGAATTCCATAGCCTACAATGTATAATAATTACATATGTCTTTCAGAACTCATTGTGCAGGCTAATGGAATTCCATAGCCTACAATGTATAATAATTACAGATGTCTTTCAGAACTCATTTCATTAGATGTATAAAAATACAGTGACATGTTTCATTTTGGAATATATTTTCAGACATGTAGTTCTTTTTTACCTCTATAGGTTACCAAAATATTATTATTAAAAAAAAAACAAATGTAATAAATTCAAGTAAGTACACAATGTTAGTGATCCATCTCTTACCTCACCACTGTTTTTTTGTAAGAAGGGGCTATTGTGAGACAGAATGTAAACATACTGTGACTTTTGGCATTTTGACTAGGCTTGGTAAAGTAATTTTTTTTCATACACATTTTGCTCAATTTCTCTGTGTTAGAACATTACAGTAAAACAGCAGCCTGGTAAATGTTGTATAGAAGTTTGTTATTAAATCAAAACGATGACAGTACAAACTATATGGCCATGGTTATAGAAAAAATGTTCCACTAAAGATACAGATGATTCACACATGTGCTGGTCACAATTATTGTTATGTGGATGACACTTAACCGGTTGGCAATGGACATTTTTTGCATGCTTGGCTGACGTCCTATTCTCTGCACACATGAATACTTTGTTTCACTAAGACAGGTTGATGAATTTCGTAGAGTAAATCCATACATCACAGAGGAAGCACCACAGATACTTGTCTAGGCACTTGTCATCTCACATCTGGACTACTGCCACTCACTCTTGATTCTATGGCTCCCACTTTGTGACATCAAACCCTTGCAGCATGCCACAACCCCCAATTTTTAAACATTCCACATTTTTTCATTGTACTCCTCTAATAGCTGCTTCATTGACGTGTCCAGTACTTGCTACTATTCAGTTATATGGTTGTCCCGAAGCTATATACTGTATGTTTAGACTGATCTGCCAATTGACTAAAACTCATTCTGAAAAGTATTTAGTATCGGTAAAAAATGTGTTGCATCTTATCTCTCCATATTTAATAGTATTTCTGAGATTAAACAGTTAATAGACAATAAAACAGAAATAAATACCATGCTAGTTTACAAACAAACATTTCAGGAATGTTCTTTGTGAAAAAATATGTTCCTGTCACGGCTGGCAGTTATTTAAGCTAAAAAAATGCCAGGCATTACACAGTAAAAACTTGTTCTCTAAAAAACAGTAAAAAGTACAGGTGACAAATATACTGGTTCTTTTTCTATTATTTTATATACATTTCTTTCAAGACAATAACAGAAAATACTTTCTAAACACACTAAATGTCCGTTAACACAGAGATGTGATATTACTATTTAATGGACATTTACTGTCTTTATAAATTTTTTTCTGTAATTGTATTGAAGGAAATGTCTGTAGAATTATTGAAAAACTACTTACAACAATTCACCTGTACATGGCATATGGTTTCTCTCCATCCGGAAACAGTTTGGACATGTTCTTTTTTCAGATTTTGTATGATTTTGTACAAATTGCATATATTATGTACTGTAATGTACAGTATAATGTAAGCAGCAGTATGGTGTGAACATTTTTAAGCTTCTAAGCTTTTAAGCTTTTACGGTGCAAGAAATGCAGGACATTACAGTGCAATGTATATAATATACTGTAATGTACAACATAATCTATACAGCTGTATATTGAAATTCAGTTTGGGTTCTGGGGAATGTTCATGAGGCCTACTGCTGAGGGAAAGAAACTGTGCTTGTGGCAGGAGGTCTTGGTTGTGATAGACCTCAACCATCTGCCAGAGGGAAGAATTCTGAATAGTCAATTTCTGGGGTGGGAGGGGTCGGCCACAATATTTATTGCTCTCCTCCTATATCAGGAGGTGTGTACAGTAGGTCGTGTAGCAGAGACATTTTGCGGCAAATGACCCTGTCTGCAGAAAGAATGATGCGTTGCAGCCTGCCCTTGTCTTTGGCAGAGGCTGCAGGGTGCAAGACGGTGATGGAAGAGGTCAGGGTGGACACTTTAAAGGCAGTGTAGAAGGGCACCATCATAGTCTTTGGCAGGTTGAACTTTTTCAGCTGCTGCAGGATGTACATCCTTTGTTGTGCTTTCTTTGTGATGGAGCTGATGTTCAGCTCCCACTTGAGGTCCCGGAAATAGTGGCGCCCAGGAAGTGGAAGGACTCCACAGAGTTAACTGGGGAGTCACACAGGGCAACGGGCTGGGTTTCTCCTGAAGTCCACCATCTCTACCATCTTTAAGGCATGGAGCTCCAGGTTGTTCTGGCTGCACCAGGACACCAGATGGTCAATCTCCAACCTGCAGATTTGTCAGCTGCACATCCATGATGCAAATTTCCTGTTCCTCCACATCCGAAATGTGATCGATTGGTTTGAGATCTGGTGACTGAGGAGGCTATTTGAGTACAGTAAACCTATTTTCATGTTCGAGAAACCAGTTTGAGATGATGTGACCTTTGTGACTTGGCACATAATCCTGCTGGAAGTAGCCATTAGAAGAGGGGTGCACTGTGGTCATAAAGCCAGGACATGGTCAGCATCAATACTCAGGTAGGCTGTGGTTTTTAAATGATGCTGAATTGGTACAAAAGTGCCCAAAGTGTGCCAAAAATATATCCCCACACCATTACAACACCATCACCAGCCTGAACTATTCAGACAAGGCAGGATGGTCTATGCCAGGGGTAGGCAACTCTGGTCCTGGAGGGCCAAAACACTTCAGATTTTTTATTTTACCTAGTAGTTCATTGCAATCACCTGCTTTCCCAGGTATAAACCAGTCCCTTATTAGAAAGAGAGAACAAAAATCAGAAGTGTTTCGGCCCTCCAGGACCGGAGTTGATGAACCCTGCTCTATTGTCCAATTGTGGCAGGCCATGCAAAATGTAGCATCAGTTTCCTGTTTTTAGTTGACAGGAGACGCACCCGGTGTGGTCTCCTGCTGCTGTAGCCAATCTGCTTCAAGGTTAAATATGTTGTGCATTTAGAGATTCTCTTCTGAATACCTTTGTTGTAACGGGTGGTTATTTAATTTACTGTTGCCTTTCTATCTATTTCAAACCCATCTGGCCATTCTCCTTTGAACTCTGCCGTCAACAAGGCATTTTCGACCAAGGGAACTGCTGCTCACTGGATATTTTCTCTTGTTTGGACCATTCTCCGTAAACTTTACAGATGGTTATCTGATAAAATCCCAGTAGTTCAGCACTTTCTGAAATAGTCAAACCAGCCCGTCTGGCACCAACAACCATTCCACGTTCAAAGTCACTTAAATCACGTTTCCAACTTATTCTGATGCTTTGTTTGAACTCCTTTTGACCACGTCTATATGCCTAAATGCCTGAATTGCTGCCACATGATTGGTTGATTAGATATTTGTGTTAACTAGCAGTTCAACAGGTGTACCTAATGAAGTGGCAGGTGAGTGTATATTTTGCAGGACATATTGTACTACTGAATTAAATGTTTTGTGTTTGCTAAATTACTGTTACAATTAAAGTATATGGCTTCACCTTGTGTGAGCCGAAAATATATCTTATAACGTGTTTTATTATATTTTTGCATTTACTTTTTCTCAATTTCATGAATGGTGCCAATACATCATTAATTGACTGCATATATAATGTGTGGAGGCACAACTGAAAACACTTGTTATTGAAAACTTTATTCCTGTGTGTGGGTGAGTAATGTATGTACATTTTAAACTGCACAATGACATTTCATCTGAGACTCAATAGTGTTTGAAAAGTATATACATAGTAATGTTATTGTTTTTGCATTAATTGTGTGCTAACCATACTGCGGGTTGTTGGAGAAGAAATATGTGTTCAGAATGTGATCCATAGGAGTGCAGAAGCTTCTGGATCTTTAATGATATAAGATGGATCAGCAGCTTCACTGTGTTATTTTTCTCTTTTAATTTTGAATTAATGGTTCATTATCTTTTACTCAGTTAAATTAATTTTAGAACATTTCATGAACCTGGGGATTAATAAAAAGTTCTAGATGGGAACCAGATGAGGAGAGCTGGTAGAGGCAGGAAGCCTTTTTCTCTTTTATTATTTCTGGCCTTTTTGAATTATTATGATATAATATTTTTGGTTTGAGTTTTTTCATAGCCATAATTAATGTGCATTTCTATTGAACAATTTAATACTCCATTAATAAGCCCGTACCCCACAACTTTGAGGGTATGAATATATTTTTCAGTTATTACAATGCATAATGGGCAAGTAGCATTGGGCTCATTCAGTAAATACTGCAGAAGGATATTAGATAAACAGTGTATGTGTGTGTGTTTGTGTCGGTGAGAGAGAGCCAAAGCAATTTTGATGAGTTAGCAAATCACACAGAACACAGTGGGTTATCTGTGACCGCTCTGTCCTTGTAAACACTAGGCGATTATGCAGAATACATGTTAGAAACGTTTAGCTAACATGTCCTTGCACCTCTCTTGTACAAGCTACCATCCAGGGAGGTGTTCAATTTCTACATTAAGGAACTCAGTAGTAGATTTTCTGCTAACAAACTAATTATTTTCAATTTTACATACGAAAACTGGGTCACTTGGCATGCTGCTATCTAGTTCAATATGTCTATTAGGGGCCCAAATAAATAAATAAATTGGCATGGTCCAGCTGGGACCACTGCTGACAGATTGTCCAGAACTAAAACCCATCAGTGTGATGACTTGGGTGTGTGTGTGAAGGAGGAGTCAAACACAGAAGGTTTGTTTTAGCTTTCCTTTACTTAGAAGGCACAATAAAACAGATGTGCCAAATGGCCACTATGTCATAAGGGGTGACTGTAATGCCAAACAAATGCCTGTAATCACACAGGAACAAACATCATACACTGTTACACTATAAATCATCCCTGTAGTAGCAGGCAATGGCTCAATACAGCAGTTTAGGAAAAGTAAGCTCTTTCATCAGTAGGCAGAAGCACAACACAACTCATAGACGGAATGACAGCACAGTAGAGAATCACCCACAATTCCCCTCATTCCTATCGTTCCCTATTAGGCAGCTAAGGGCCTATTAGAACACAGGTGCTCCTTGTTGGTATTGATGAGAGGGAATTGATAGGACAGTGATGTCAGAAGGTAGGGGATGCTGACATTCGGATCCTCTGCACGCCAGCAGGGGGAGATCCAAACCAGGAATGATGATAATACCCCCCCCATGCACAGCTCGAGTGGTGCGATGCCCTCCCATCCAGGGGGCGGCCCAGAGGACGCGAAGCTGGACAACACAGGTGAAAGACACACAGGATACTGGGGTCAAGAACGATCCTTCTCAGGACATTATAGGGCCCTACAAATCATGGACCCAGCGCTTCCGGCAGGGCAGGCGGAGGGGCAGGTTCCAGGCACAATCCCCAGGTTGGTAGTGGGGCGTGGCTCATGGGGACAGTCCGCCTGGGCCTCATGGCAGCGCATGGTGCACCGGAGGTGTACATGGGCTGCGTTCCATGTTTTCTCCATGTGCTGGGACCACTCGTCCACCATGTAGGCCTCGGTCTTTGGGCATACTTTGCCCAGGGCAGAAAGGTCAACCACTCCCCCGCCGGTCCACACATATCAGTTTTCTTTACGCAAACATGTTCTGAGGGCAGAAAAATTATGATTGGTTCAGGCGAATACCAAAACAAAACGGAGAGGAGGCAGGAGTTCAGGAACATTTCAGTCTTATGTTTGTGCTTGTGGACTTTTCTCTTCAATTCAGACCACAAGTTGACCTATCCTTAACCATATCCTAACCCTAACCTAACAATATCCTTAACCATATCCTAACCCTAACCTAACAATATCCATAGAATTTGCTGTTAATATGCAGCATTGTCAAAAATGCCTGATGCCAGCTTGGGAGTTGATTGGGCAAACGTATGGTTACTAGTCAGATGTTGTAACCACAAGGCTAATTGCTGTATTCCTGCAGCCCTCTGATAGCATTTTAATTTGTTGTCAACTCCAGTTTAAAATGCACCTGAACTCCCACCTCCTCTCAATTTTCATTTGGTATCCGACTGAACTAATAATAATCTTACTGCCCTCAGAACATGTTTGAGTAAGAAAAACTGGTATGCGTGGCCGGTGATGGCAGTACAACCACAAGAACCAACCCATTTCTTGGTTCATGTTTTCCGCCTGCCCGCTGGCCTCTGGTTGGAACCCGGAGGTAGGACTTACCTTCGCACAGTATTACTGCATGTTTCAATCTCCACCCCAAGTGGAGGAGATGCAGTATCCCAGACAGGAGACAGATGGCAGGAAGATAAGGCACTTCTCAAAATGTAAAACTAAACATTCCTATGCTTCTGACACATAAAACATCTTAAAAAAAACCTAATCATGCCCATTATTGTATACCCACTTCAGACACCACTACACCTTTGGGTACAATCTGGTAGAGATGCCACTGATCCTATCAACTTGGCCAATTCCCTATAGTCTGTTTTGCCAACAAGGTTGCACATCTCCAGGGGGTGGTGGTAGAACTGATCCACGTGCACAGATAGACCTCAGGGGGTCATAGAGCCATTGCCCTCTCCTCACTCAAACTCCACAAGTGTCCTCTTGACTGTGTTACATTTCTTTTTAAATATTATAATACTATAAGTCTGTATACAATGCACATTCTCTAAAATGTAATTGAGAAAAGATGAAGGTTTTGTTCCATCTTTACCTTCAGGCCAGGGAAGATATAAATGATTCTCACACTGACCCAGAATACTAATCAGTACTCAGTTACTTGACACCCACAAACTTGTTTTTAAACACAAGTTACTGGCTAGCTGGCCTATTACCCTGTTCAACTTTTAAATGAATAGCATGGAAGCTACAGTTTTGTGCTAGAATAATTTACAGTTTATTATGTAATCGACAGCTGAACAAGTTCGCATCTTGCAATAACATTTTAAAGCATATAACCTCTTCTAATCATACGTGTATTTTAAAATGCATGGTTTGTGATTACTGTTACTATGAAACTACAAGTTACACAGATACCGTATGATAGTTAGCCAGCTGTCAACCCATGGCTTCTCCAGAATCAGATTATTCAATATGCTGCAAATTATTGTTTAGATGTCAATATAACATGTGCATTAACAGTCCCTGCCTTAGTCTGGCCTCTTCTGTAGAAATTGCTGCCAGCCAGTCAGAGAGGCAGGTAGCGAAGAAGAGGGAGAATGACACAGTAAAAGCACTGTAGAAGTCAAGAAATAGGGGAATGTTTGAGGATATAGAGGTAAGGAACATGAGGAGGGGAGTGGTCAATACTTATTTCTTACAAAAGTATGAAAACACAGTTGTAGCTCATCAAGTTTATGTAGATTTGAAACATTAATTTATAACTTACATGTTGTAGAATTACACTCTTCCATGTTAATGTTGCATGATGTAGGCTATGTTCCTCTTTTTTTACAACCAAAAACATACACAAAATGCAACATTTTCAATGACATTTCCTAAGTTCAAGTTCAAGTAAGGACATCAGTCAATTTAATATAAATAAATTAAGTTAAGAAATATATTTGGCCCAGAAATTTTTCAATCCTTTTTTTGTACTTGAGCCCCTGCTCCCTAACATGTTTGTGCATGACCCTGCACCAGACATCTAGGAAACTACTGGCAGGAGGAGGGTGAATCAAATCATGTGAGGCATTTCCATCAGCTTACATGGACTCTGATTTCAGCAAATTCTCAGTAATGTATTTGAATTTGCTAGACACAGCTAGTGATGGAAGAGTGAAAGTGACAACCAATTTATTTTCTAAGTACACACAAGCAATCACTACCACGAATCAGAGGGTAAGTATGGTGGCAGTGAGTCTAGTAAAGCATTGGATGTATTTGCCCCAGCCAGCCAGATTCATTCACTGCAAAATACTGAGTAAATTATAACATTCAATAAGATTGCACAACCCCATACATTTATATTCTAGTCATTTAGCCGATGCTCTTATCCAGACAAACTTACTGTGAATACAGCTTACAGGGATGAGCATAGATTATAGTGATGACTGTGATCTTGAAATGGCAGAGATCCTGATCTATGAGTGTTAGCAACTATTGGGAAGAGGTGGTCTCTTCAGAACCAAAACACTGGGAATACCTGCAGTTGATCAGCCAGAGCAACAGCTGGGCAACATTTAAATCCTCACCATTAACGTAGGCGGTGTGGTTTCACAGGGAGTCACCAGCATAAGTGATATGGTGGGGTCAGCGGTGGCACCAGGCATCTTTCACAAGAGGTGCTAAGGGGGAAGTAGCTTGATGCATGGGGGTGCATTCATGCACGCTCAGACGACCTGCACAGCTGTCATACAAATGAAATGCCATGAGTTAAGAACATGTGTAAGGGACAACAAAATGAATGTGTTAATATTGCATAACAAATTTTTATGTGAAATGTTGAGAGATGTAAAAAGTACAGAGTAAAAATACATGGCTAGGTTCACCTGTTTTGGGAAGTTCTTAAATATAACCAAAATTACCAGGTATAGGGGAGTTAATAAATAACCATAACCATCATAATAATTAATGCTTTTTAACTTTTTTATTTATTAATTGAACATTGTTTAGATAGGAACTGCCTTTAGCTCCCCCTACTGGCGTGACCAGGATCTGGCGCTCGGGTTCACCTGTCTATTAAAGCTACCTTTCTCCTCACACACACACTCATCAGCACCAAATGTCTCCACCCGGGATATTTTGTCCTTGTTACTCTGGTGTGTGTTTAAATTGCTATGTAGAGTGTTAATATGTATACACACTAGTCTGTATTTTTGTAAGTAGTTCTTCAAGGACTCAACTCTTTATGCTTGTAACGTCATCTGGCTGCAGCGCTACTGCGCCCTGGAACCCATCTCCATACACCACAGAGGACCATCTTTCCAGCTCACGTGAACGCATCCCTCAGAAGCACTCACATCCTGCCCTATATTAACCTGACTTTTAGAGTAGGACATTGAGGTACTGTTTGTATTACGCTGTGACATACTGAGCCTGTTTTTTCCTACTCTGAATATATAGTGTTTAGACCTTTTTCTGCCTTTCACCTACGTTTTGGATTAAGCCCTCCTGTACTGTTGCCTTACAACCTTCTGTGTATCAGACCCTTTCTGACCTATTGACATCGACTATTGGATTCTGGTATTGTACTACTTTTGTATAAACATGTGCATCAAATCTCATTATTCCCACCACATCTTACAGTGTCACAGACTTCATTTAACTTCATTAAATTCATCATTTCTAAACACAACATACCATCACTCTATCGATAATATTTTCTTAATCTGATATCCTATCTTAATTGAGAATGTATAATTGATAAAGCAAAGTGTATTTATTTTTTACAATTTATAATTCTTACCAGACTGTGATCAGGAAGAATAGTAAACTGGCATAAATTAAAAGTTATTGTCAGTACAAAACCATGGCAAGGAAATGTTGTTTAGCCTCTAGCCACAGATTTTGCACAAAAGTAGCAATGGTTTAGAAATTAGTGCCGATGACGAGGTGAAGAAATAGAATGTCAAAGTATATATGCAGTACTATTATACAAAATGTATATGTTATACCAAAAAACATTAGCCTTCCTAATTTATGGGTTCACTTGATAAAAAAAAAAAGTACATTAGTGTGGATATATAAATATACCATATTGGTGTAACACTTGTGCTTGCACAACCCTGCTCTCCTTCAGTAAGAGAAATCATGATAATCACTTAAAGTTATTTAGATGTAGGTACATAGACTTTTTTTAGAAATATTGGTCATTGTTCATTTTCAAGAGCCCGTGAAATTCAGACAGCTCTGACTGACTCCTACTCGCAATCATCCATTCCACAATGAGGATTGTGCATTTATTTTTTATATGTAAAGTATGCAACACATTAGGGGTAGTTTACTTATGGGTCAATATACATTAACCTGCCACTTCATTAGGTACACCTGTTCAACTACTTGTTAGTTCAAATATCTAATCAATATCGCAATGTGTCAGAATACCAGGAGACAGATGCGTTTTCCAAACTAGAATCACATTTATTTACTCAAATGAACAAGACAACAAACATTAGTAACTCACACAACTGGCTACTAGAACACTTGTTCTTCAAACACTACTAGAACACTGGCTTCAAACACTAAACTAGAACCACATGGACCCGACAACATAGGGAGAAACAGAAGGGATTAAATAATGCAGTAATGACTAACATAAACCAGCTGGGCACACTTAACCAAAACCACTAAACACAGGAAAAACCATATAAGGACATACAAAGACACAGTAGGGAGAAACCAAAAACCTGGACTGGAGCCTATACTAAAACAAAAGACGGGACATTGTTACAATCAGCCAATCACATGGCAGCAAGTCAATGCATTTAGGCATGAAGGCATGGTCAAGACGAGCTGCTGACTTGCAAACCAATCCTCAGAATGGGGAAGAAAAGTGATTTTGTGACTATGTGGAATGGTTGTTGGTGCCGGCCAGGGTGGTATAAGCATTTCAGAAAGTGTGGATTTACTGGGATTTTCTTACACAACCATCTCTAACGTTTGCAAGGAAAGGAAAGAAAAAGGGATAATATCCAGTGAGCATTGGTTCTCTGGCTGAAAATGCCTTGTTGATGGCAGAGGTCAGAGGAGAATTGCCAGACTGGTTTGAGCTGATAGAAAGACAACAGTTACAAAAAATACACTCATTACAACCAAGATATGCAGAAGAGTATGTCTGAATGCACAACATGCCGAACCTTGAAGCCGATGGGCTACAGCAGCGGAAGACCAACCTGGGTGCCACTCCTGTCAGCTAAGAACAGGAAATTGAGGCTACAATTTTGCATAAGCCCATGACAATTGGACAATAAAAGATTGGAAAAACATGCCTGGTCAGATGAGTCTCGATTTCTGCTGCAAAATCCTGCCTTGCATCAACAATTCAGGCTGCTGGTGGTGGTGTAATGGTGTGGGGGATGTTTTTTTGGCATGCTTTGGGCCCCTTAGTACCAATTGATCATCGTTTGAATACCAAAGCCTACCCTTTATGACCACAGTGTACACATCTAATGGCTACTTCCAGCAGGATAATGTATTATGTCACAAAGCTCACATCATCTCAAACTGGTTTTTGAACATGACAATTAGTTCACTGTACTCAAATGGCTTCCACAGTCTAGAACTCAATCCAATCAAGCACCTTTAGGATGTGGTGGAACGGGAGGTTCTGCAGCCGACAGTTCTGCAGCAACTGCATGATGCAATGATGTCAATATGGACAAAAATATCTGTGGGATGTTTCCAGCACCTTGTTCAATCGATGCCACGTAGAATGAATCCAGTTCTTAAGGCAAAAGGGGGTCCAACCTGATACTAACAAGGTGTACCTAATTAAGTGGCTGTTGAGTGCATTTCTTCTTATAAAATAAGTTGTGACAGATATACAGTAAATTAGTCTCTGCCACCTTCAACAAAGTGAGTTGTAAGATGTACTTTGGATCTATCAGTGTGGTCAGTGACCCCGCCTCAGGTTCTTTACATCCAGTTTCGCAGATGGCAGGGAGGGTTAGTTAGCGCAGTGGTTCTCAAACCTCTCCTCGGGGACCCCCAGCCAGTCCATGTATTTGAACTACCCTTGAGCTGGCACACCTGGTTCAACTTATCTACTAATCAACATGTTGTTTATTAGTGAATCTGATCTGATGGTTCAGGGCTACAGCTAAACTGTGTCACGTCTGGAGGTCCCTGAGGAGAGGTTTGAGAACCACTGAGTTAGTGACCAAACAAACTTTGCTTGGGTGGGCGCAGCCGTTTAGAAAAGCGAAGCTCTGTCATCCAGTGAAATAATGGGGTGGGAATAAGCTTATACTTGTGGTGCTTTCCCCATCGCTTCCCGGCCTGCTGCGGCCGCCTAATTCTCTTAATTGCTTTGGTTTGTGTTGTTGTACATCATCATACATCACACATGGAGGGGGAGAAAATGAGTCAGTGGCAGCTGCTGAGAAGGAAAGTTCCTACTGAAGAGGGAACTAGATGGAGGAGTTGCTGGGCAAACATATTTTACACTGTAGAATAACAGAGAACTTGAACAGTGAAGGAGACTGGTGAACAGCCGTGGTCGGTAGATCTTAATTTGGGGGGCGCAGGCTCATATTACTGTCCGGACTGGGAGAAACGGAACGGTATCACACACTGGGTTTGGTGCGTCGCACACTGGGTTTGGTGTGTCGTACACTGTTCCATTTGCTCCAGTCCCGAGTGTAACATGAGCCCACCCTCCCCAATTAAGATCCACCGACCGCGGCTGCAGGTGAACTTTGGGTATGCTTTTATTTTAGCTGGTTTGGTAAAAAGTTTAAAGAACTGTAGATTGTAGAGTAGCATATCAAACACTTGTTTTGATTCACTGTATCATTGTCAGTTTTAAGTGGGCGTGGCATTGAATGTCAGCTGTTTGAATGTGGTAGGAATAAGCTTGATGAGTTAGAGAGGTACAATATGCACTGTAGAAGTGGAAAATATTTCTTTTTTGTTTTTGCTTAAATTACACTTCCTTCAGTAGTTGTTTGGAAATAATTAGGCATGTCCAGAGGCATTTTGTTAAAAAGTTCACTACCAACGTTAATTTGTGCAAATATCTGAAATGGTGGGTTGATGAAAATAAAGGAGGAGAAATAAGGGAGGACTTTCAGTGGAATTATCCTAGCACAGTATGTGGTAAGCAACCTAATCAGTCTGCTAATTTAACTTCACCACAGCAACTTCATAAAATGTTTTACTTTTTTAAGTAAAAAATAGATTAAAGTTAACTTGATCTATCTGGAACCAATATCTACAGTATATATTTGGTTATTATTATTCTTTCTCTGCTCCAATAATGGTATAAACATTGTTCAATTACATATGACATAGAAATTAATTCAGAACACATGGATTTTCAAAACAAATGAAGCACAGCTAATATCAACCCCCCCATCATAGGAGCTGTTGATGATAGGATTATAATGTCAATGCTCTGGACATGGTTGGTATAGTTATCGTCAATTGGAAGATTAGCTGAGAAGTTTAATTCACAGTTGTAAGCTGGCATTGGCAAGGCACCAACATTCTTGATCCCCAAGGTCATTCAACTATTTTCACAAACTTTTCCTGACAAACTGTTTTAAGTAAAATACAATTTCATCTTCTCTTGATGGATGTGACTTTTTGATAATTGAAAACATAAACTATAATGTTAATATTGGCTTCACATTGTTAGTGTTTTTGAGAGGCAAATCTATCCCAGATACCCAGAGTTAAGGACACTCAGCTCTGATGTGCACTCTATAAGTAGCCTTTTGAATTAAACTCCTTGATCCTTGAAGGTTGATTGGTCAATTTGAATGCCATAACAAAATACATTAATTTGACCCTTAAATATATGCATTGGTACTTGTGTAACTTTGATCTACAGAAGTTACACATTTCATTTTCCATATTCATCCCCATTTCATGCATTAAATACACAAACAATAGTACATGCACACCAGCTATGCTCCAACCACAGCCAACGTAGGATACTCTGTTTGTCTCACACTTGGCTATGTCTGAGTGGGAAACAATAATTAATGTGTGAAGAAATTGTCATATTTCTCTAATGTGTTAAAATCAGAAACAGATATGGTTACCTGTGTCAACCAACTTTTTTGCTTACACTTTGCTTTCTGGGAAAAAAACATATAGTAACTGGGTAATTACATACACTTTTACCTTCAACGGCACAAAAATGACTAACATTAACTGATAATGATGATAATGTAAACAATGTCCCCAAGGGTCACATTGTCATAACCCCCTATTGTCAGTGCATATGCATTAGATATTTCTAGAGGTATATACAGATGTCGCTCATCTAATTTAGAGGCAGTCGTGCTGCGTCAATGCACGGTACATTAAAGGCCAAATCCACAGAAAATCAGTTTTATAATATAGTACTTACAAATGTTACCATAGATGATTTATGGCATATACAACGCACCTGGCAATGCATCCAAGAACAACTGAAAGTACATTTCGCTGTCCAATCGGCTGCTTTCTGTATCACCCGATGCCACAATGTTTGTTTGCATTCGGTCTCAAAACAGCCCCTGGTTCGAACAACGAAGGTGAGAGATTAATTACTCTACAAACCCAATTCCAAAAAAGTTATGACAGGATGGAAAATGCTAATAAAAAATGCAGCAATTTAGCCCACTATGCCATGCAGACCCCTGGGGGTAATGGAATTTCTATCTGCTACATTTGAGAACATTTTCCAACTGAACATTGCCTTTTACAGCAGGTGCCCTAAATCAACATTCATCTGCACATCAAAGTGTACCGAGTGAGAATTTAGCTTTGGATTTAGAAGTTCCATGGATAAAGGATGACACATCTTCAGTAAATGATGTACTTCACTTAAAACACATTGTGAATGGGATAATTAGGATGTTTAAGACTACTTTACTGATGTTTGATGAAGGGTATCCACCCTTGCAAATCTGAGATGTATGAGATATGTTGTGCAGGCATTACCAAAAGCTTCTGCAGGTTCAGAAATATTTGGGGTTTATTGCAAGTGTTTGTAAACTACACAGTGTGGTAGAAGAATTGGAAGATTCTGTAATATTCTGTAATTGTGGTGGAAATGGGCATTTTACAGAAAGAACACTATAGAGCATTCCTGGCTCATTAGTATTTTAACAGGACAAGATGTTACAGTACAAATGTTATTATGGATGCACTGACTATTAAATTCATGTATGTTTTCCAGCTTTCCAAAAGCATTTAGTATTAAGCATCGTTTAATGTTTTTGTATTCTATGTTTGAATGTGTAAATTATTTTCAAAGGTATTTTCAAACTGACAATAACAGTTGTCAGTTGGTATTTCATTCGAACCTGTAAAAGGGATTATATCTCAATATTATTTTCTTTTGATTTATTAATGGCAGTGAATAAAAAAAATGTGTTACAGTTTTGTGAAAGAGTATCAAAGTCACATCAAAATCATATGTTCTATAACAAGAAATGAAGTAAAGTATGGTAAAAACACAAGAACAAAGAACTGTCAATAGATTTAACAGTTTGCAAGGATTTTAGGTAGAACCGTTTTAGGATTAAATGGGTCTTGGTAGAACAATTCACATTAAGTTTTGGGAATTACATCTCAATGATAACGGGGTTCTAGTAAAAACCCTTCACCAATAAAGGGGTACTTTCAGCACCTTACAGAGTTCTAGGAAGAATTATAAGGGATAAAATGATTAATGGTAGAACCTTTACAAAGGGTTATAGGAAAAAAAACTTTTTTATGGAAGAACCCTTTATAGTGAGTTTTAGGAAGAACATTTCATAAAGGGTTCATTGTAGAACCCTTCATAGAGGGTTCTATGAAGACCCCTTTAGAAATTAATGGTTCTTGGTAGCACCTATCATACAGGGATCTAGGCAGAACCATTTGATGGGGGTACTTTGCAGAAGCCTACATATTGGTTTCTAAGCAGAACCCTCAAACATTAGTTCTACCTAGCACCAAAAAAGGGTTCCCCTATGGGTACAAACTGAAGAAGCAGTTGAAGAATTGTACTTAATAATGTAATGAAATGTCTTGTTCTGTACTCAGATACTGTTGAAGTGACTTTGAACAGCTGATAAGACCTGGGTCTTTGTCTCTTCTATCCTATTGTCTGCACCATATGTTAATGGATAACTGTACTCTGTAAAAGGGGGGCAGTCTCCTGTCTTCTTAAGGGTCTCCCAGGAAGCTCTATGTTTACTTAGGATGACAGGTTGGGACTAATGTGCTGCCTTTGTCTCTGGATCTTTCCCTATCGATAGAAAGATGATAAGCATGTTAAATAGTATATTAATTAATAAACTAAGCTATGAAATTTAATTAATCCGTGTCAGTGTTGATTCTCTCTTATACTGTGATGATGAGGAACAGGATCGTCAATTTGATACGGTGTCATGGGGAAACGTTTGAGACAAACTGAGAGCAAAAATATATCAGAGGTAAGAGCTTTTCCTTAAATAAATTCATAGACTCATACACACAGATCGGTACTATACGAAGAACTTAATTGAATATTGGCATGTATGGAGATTGGCACAGGAAATATAATGTATAGATGATTTCTATATACATTAACATGTTAATTGGCATGCAGGAAGGAGAGGTTAAAGTCCTCTCCGCCGTCAGTTGAAATGTGACGGTTTTTGTTACAAAGAGATGTCCTGACTAAGTCCATGTTCGAGTCCTGGAAGCTGGTTTAGTAGCAATCAGAGTTGCGATCGCGTTCAAGCCCCTTCCCTTAACCCCAAGAAAAAGGGTTAGAGTAACTATAGGAAATAACAGTGTATAAGGGTCACATAACAATTTGTAACTGTGTCACATAAAATATACACCGATCAGCCATAGCATTAGACCCCCTGTATAATATTGTGTAGGTCCCCTGTTACCTCCGCCTGTCCCAGTTTGTGCCATTACCTATGTTGTGTATGTGTATGCATATTCTGTTTTCTATTCTGTGCCTGTGTGTGTTTTCTGTCTGTTTTGCCCAACAGGTGGAATCAATCAGCCACTGATTGGAGATGCCAGGGCTCATTCTACTCTGGTCCTACCCACTCATCAGTGCTATCAGCTGCTACCTTGTTAGGACCAGGTTAAAAGCCCCAGTGTTTGAAGCCTCACTCTTTTTTCTGTCAGTGTGTAGAGTTGACACTGTGTTAGTTGGTTGTTTGTGTGGCTTTTGGCCTAGTTGTGTAACGTGAAATACTGTATGCTGTGTGTTTGAGTGAGAGAGAAAGATTGTGTTTTGTCAGTGGATATGACTGTAACATTTGCATCATTCTCATTGTTACATTTATTATATTGTAAATTATATTGTTAAAACTATGTTTAATTTTTCTTCCCAATGGAAGCGGAATGCACTTGGGAGTGTGTAGGTCAGAGGTCCTAGGGCATACATCACCCTTAGGGTAACTCCCGTGTCTATACACACTAGGCAAGATCTAGGTGGACCACCCCCTGTATTTTGGTTAGGCCACCTTGCCAGTGTGCCAGATTAGTTGTAGGTTACTGTTAGCTAGTTAGGACAGTAAGGGGTGGATTTAAACCTTTTATTTCTTTGCTTTGGTTCCATCCATCCCCATCCCCTTCTCCTAACCCTTTACTGTGGGTCAAATAAAAGCCTTTGTGAAAACTGTATACCTTAGTGTCAGTGTCCTTACTCACACCCACCACTCCATACTTTTTTCCCTGTCCACTGAGAGTTCTTGAGCAGCGGGGTGTCACGTCCCCTCCCTGTAAGTAGGCGTACGCAATATTCCCCCTTTGCCACCAAAACAGCAGCCCCCATACACAAACAGTGATGCACTGTGTTCTGACACCTTTCTATCAGAACAAGCATTAACTTTTTTCAGCAATTTCAGCTACAATAGCTCGTCTGTTGAATCAGACCACACGGGCCAGCCTTCGCTCCAACTGCATAAATGAGCCTTGGCCACCGATGAGCCTGTCACCAGTTTATTGCTTTTTTTCCCTTGGACCACGTTTGATAGGTACTGACCACTGCAGACCAGGAACACCCCGTAAGAGCTGCAGTTCTGGGGATGGTCTGACTCTATCCATCACAATTTGACCCTTGTCAAAGTCACTGAAATCTTTACACTTGCCCTTTTTTCCTGCTTCTAACAAATCAACTTTGAGGACAAACTCAATAAGCAGGAGAAATGGGCAAAGACTGGCCTGTCCGGTTCATTCCAACAGATGAGCTACTGTAGCTCAAATTGCTTAAAAAGTAAATGCTGATTTTGATAGAAAGGTGTCAAAACACACAGTGCATCACAGTTTTTCACATATGGGGCTGCTGTTTTGTTAATAGTACATTTAGTTATAAAAAATGTTCTCCAGGCAGATCTGCCTTGAAGGCATAAGTAATTTGATTGGTTGATTTAAAACTGAGGGCAGACCTCACATGACATTGGAAATGTGCACATGAGCATATTTTTTTCAGTTCTTAATCATATCTAACTGTACACCTAACCTTAACCACACTGGAGTGTTAAAATGTAATCCTGTGATATGTATAAATCGTAATTATAAATCAAAATTAAACTTAATGTGATGTCCGCCCTCAGTTTTGAATCAACCAATGAAATGACTTCTGTCTCCAAGGCAGATCTGCCTGGAGAACACTTTTGAATAACTAAAAGTCCTATGAGCGCTGTTTTGACAGCAAAAGGGGGACATAAACAATATTAGGTAAGTGGTTATAATGTTATGACTGATCGGTGTATGTGTCATATCATTTTTTGTATACATGTAAATAAGTAGCGTTTACTTTCACAATGATTGCAACAGGTTTATTCTAAAGGATTATGTGTTTACACAGTGAAACGTATTTTCACCATGTGCACTTTTTATATACTGTACAGTATATGTACATTTTGCGATTACAGAGTATTTACACTGTAAAAAAAATGATGTAAATTTTACAGTAACTTACTGGCAGCAATTGGCCAGTGATGCTGTAATTTGGTTTTACAGTACAATTACTGTAATTGATTTTACAGTACAGCAAATGTAACTGTAATCCAATTTACAGTACCAAATAAGTTACTGTAATGTAATGTACAGTACCATCTCCCTTACTGTAATTTGATTTACAGTACTACAGCCCTTACTGTATTAAAATCTACAATAACACAACCATTACTGTAATCCATTTTACAGTACCAAGTCTGTTAATGTAATATATCATATATGTTTTACTTGAATACATCCCAGCATGCCTTTTTAGGTAATTGTGAAGGATACCCAAACATGAATGTGCTTGCAAAATACCAATCCAACATGAGTACAATTTTTTGCACCCACATCCTGCATTCAGATTGACAGCAATGTTAATATACTGTCAGACCAAGACTAGCTAAACTATGTCAATTGGAACAACGATCTCAGTAATGGTTGGACTATTTCCTCACAGATTTTTATGCTTACAGATAGTATTGGTTTGGAAAATGAAAGATGATTAAACACATTTCATAATATCACATAAAGTTTTATATTAAAGTCCAAAAATATCAAGAAA
>JACXGM010015322.1:0-21477 GCA_016801145.1 Umbra pygmaea | reverse complement strand
CATCAGTGTGTTCAGAGTTAGAGGAAGTGTGAGCTGGATCTACATCAGTGTGTTCAGAGTTAGAGGAAGTGTGAGTGGATCTACATCAGTGTGTTCAGAGTTAGAGGAAGTGTGAGCTGGATCTACATCAGTGTGTTCAGAGTTAGAGGAAGTGTGAGCTGGATCTACATCAGTGTGTTCAGAGTTAGAGGAAGTGTGAGTGGATCTACATCAGTGTGTTCAGAGTTAGAGGAAGTGTGAGCTGGATCTACATCAGTGTGTTCAGAGTTAGAGGAAGTGTGAGTGGATCTACGTCAGTGTGTTCAGAGTTAGAGGACATTGTAGGTCACACTCACTCTCTCCATGGCTGTCCTGGTTCTGATGGACCGGGTAGAGGTGAATCACTCTGGACAGAACCAGCGTGGCGTTGTCTCTGACCTGGAACATACGCAGAGCCAGAACCATCTTTACACGTACACATTTACACCATCAATCTACACAGTATTAACGTATTTTTTATGGATATGTGTCAGATGCCTCAGTGGTTAGGGAGTCAGACTTGTAGTTGGAAGGTTGCTGGTTCGATTCCTGAGTGTGCCAATTGTCATTGAGCAAGGCACTTTACCTTAAATTGCTCCATGGGGATGTCCCTGTATTCACTGCAAGTCGCTCTGTTTAAGAGCATTTGCTAAATGACTATAGTATTAAATATATATCCTACACATTTATTTACAGGTAATATCTACATACAGCTTCATTATATGACCTATTTAGTTAGAGGAAGCGGAACAGAGTTCTGCGTCCACTATAGTGCAGCTAGGTATTTACCAGTGTGAAGGGCATTTGATGAGGTAAACATGTTCTAATTACACTCTGTGGGTCAGCTAGCCTTTGTTACTGAGGGCCACAGCACAGAGAACAGCACAGAGAACAGCTCAGAGAACAGCACAGAGAACAGCACAGAGAACAGCACAGAGAACAGCACAGAGAACAGAACAGAGAACATCTTCAGATGCTAAGATGTTTGTCTGTCTGAGGAGAATTACATCCTCCCAATCTGAGGTTCTGGGAAATGTTGGTCCCTAGAATGATTCGGACAAACTAAGAGCTGTGTTCCCAGGTCGTAGGTGAAAGAAAAGGCCAGCATTCCTGACGTAAACCACAAATGCCATGGATTTGTCTCTGTTGATATAATTGGAGTGGAGTTCCAATAAACCGTCATAACCCTCATGGATGAAGACAGCAAGTAGACAGATATGGTCATTTACGTGTTGGAAAAAGTACAAAGATTTCATCTGGGTTCAGCTCTTTTGGGAAGTTCAACTTCCTAATTACAATCTTATTTCAATCTTCGTTTTATTTTCATTAAATCACTGGTTAGTTAGGACATCCATTTATCTGGTCATTTAGGTCTTAAATTAGCAACCCAGCTGACCACAGCCCCAAGCACTTTGATTTTGTACTGTTCACAGCTCTCATATGAACCTGCAGCCACTCACATTATAATGAGCCAGTGTGTTGAGCCTCTTCCAGCGGCCCTCCTTCTGTGATGTCAGGTCCATGTCGGAGAGGATCTGCCCTGTGGAACCAGGGCGCCACTCTGTAAAAAAAGCATTTTCCTATTTTAGTTCTGTGCAACCTGTGAACAGCTGTTAACATCTCTCATCATTGGGCCTTGAAGATTTTTAATATTCTAGCTAACATCCGCCTATTATCGGACACTTCTAGCGGTTGGAGGAATAAATCTTAAGTTCAAAATTGACATTTACTGAAAAACGACAGTACGTTTGGCTATCAAATATTCCCTTTCAGCTAGACATCCATGGACTGTCATACAATTTTATGTGGGTTAAGTTTTTTTTGTGCTATTCTTAAAAGTTGATTTATCGAAATTGTGTGTGTCCAAGTCATAAAATTTGACTTGGACAGCAGACAGAACCTAATGTAATATGCTATTTTTAACCTCTAAAGCAGTGTTTCTCAAATCGGGGTATGTGTACCCCCAGGGGTACTTTGGAGTACTGCAGGGGTACATGAAATTTGTGCAAAAACGCTAACTTAAAAATATGTCATGCATAATTCCTAAAATAATTATACTATAATAATGAATGAATTAAGTGATGGATTCTAAACATTTGAAATGTAGCATTTAAATGTTTTTGTTAAAAAAAGTAAGTTGTTTAGGGAATCTATCACTGCCAGCGCTGTATTGTACCTCTTTATATAGACTTTTTTTATCTACCAAAAATGTTTTGTGCCGGTCAGGGGGTACTTGGCCTAAAAAGGCAATTGAAAAAAGTTTGAGAAACACTGCTTTAATGTATAGCTAAATGTGTTGCTAAATTTGTTAGTTTAGGTGTCTAAATGTTCATATACATTCTAGTAGCCAGAAATGTTTCAATCGTAAAGTGATAAATAATAATGTAACACATAAACAACCAAGTTAACATTACCGTATACTGGAAAGAAACATTTTGGGCGACAACCCTGCTTTAAGAATCCACATGAGGGTGCATTGTGCTGGGTAATCGCTATGTTATACTACGAAAGGTGAATTCTGTGCTGGAGTTTTGGTGTAAGCTCCCGGCTCCGGAGCACTCATATCAGCCATGACTGGGTCAAATCCCGGCTCGGCCGACTGTCTGTTGCCTTCCTATTTGTATTCCTCTACATGCCTGTCTCCCTAGCATCTGCTGCCTAGAGCCAATTCCTCCCAGGAAAGAAACACAACAAGCAACTGTCTTCCTAGCATGTAAAACTATTAAATAACTCAGCTACATGTATATGATTTATCCTCGTCTATGTACACATTCTAGCATCAATTTTTTTTTAAATGTGATTCTTTCCCAGATTTTCACTTTGGCAGCTCCGCAACTCCTTGTACAGATCTGTGGGATGACTGGCTTGCGACGTAGACTGTCCTGAAATGCAGTGACTTAGCCCACTACGCCACACAGACCCCCCATCTCAATATTATAGTATTTACTGCAAAATACACTACCCATTAACAGTTTTAGAAAACCCAGGGATTTTAATATTTTTTATATAAATTCACAAATTTGGCATTAAACTGATTGAAATATATATCCAAGACATTACCAATTTCACTGTTGGAAATTACAGATATATAATTAATTATTCAAGACAAAACGTTAGTTCTTCCATAATTAATCATGTTTTGACAATAATATCTGAACAATTGAATGGCAACCTGGTGAATTAACATATCAATTTCTTTCTAAACACATACAAATCCCTGGGTGTACTGAAACGTTTGACCAGTAGTGTACATGCAAACTTTCATATTTACAGTTGTTCTCCCAATCTTGACATCATAGAAATTGAATGATTAGAAGTGCCATTCCAATGCAAATCAATGTAGCAGAATGGTCAGAGCGGCAGCCATTTTTACGTGTACCATTCCATTGCAAAGATCTAGCGGCCTACTTCCGCATTAACCCGATTTGCGTGTTGTTACCGTGACAACTAACGACAGTCGCCCTTTTTTTGTCTACTAATCGAATAACCAAGCAAAACAGTTTAATAAGGCTTCTATAGATTTAATTTCTATGCTTGACATACAATAGGGAGAACTGTTAATTTGTGTGTAACCATGAGTGTGTGTGGTTCACCTAGAGCAACACTGTCCATCATGGGTCGCTGTGAGTACGGCTGGTTGCGGTACACCTGTTCAATTATCTTCTCCTTCACCTGACTGATGGTGTCACAGTTCAGCACTTTCACCTGTGTCACATCTGGCCCCTCCCCATGCACCAGCACCTGCAATGTCTGATTGGGGACACACAGCTGTCAATCATGTGTCACCAGACACATAAATCTCTGAGATTCAGGCACCTGTAATGTGTTTTAGACAGTGACAACAGGTCAGCCTAAGGTGAATTAGATTTAAGTGTATTTATTAGTCCACTAAACTCTCCTCCATTGTCTCAATGACTCAGATAAAAGCATTAGAAGGACATACATTTGGGTACCAGTACTTACCAATTAAATCTGAGCTGATTTCTCATGAATATGATGACAGCATAAACTCTAATAAATCAGTAATAAGAGCTGATCATCGATCGCCCATGAGACTCTTATTTCTTTTATTTCTATCCATCTATCTGTTTTGGCCGAGCTAAATGGTCTGTTTGGCAAATGAGGAGGAACAGGGTCAGGAGGTTATAAGCAACAGACTCAGTGCTATTATTTATATATTATTTATGTTTTATTAAATGATGTACAGTGTGGTTTTACTCCAATGAGCAAGGCAAAAACTCGCTTTCACTTCCCCATGCTCTCTCACAAATCTCTTATATCTCTAATCTCTTTCTATTAAATCTATCATTTCTATCCTTTAAATCACTTCGTTTTCATATCTTTCACTCAACTCAACGAATGGAAGACATGTAACGCCAGAGTAGAGTCCGGATAGAACCAGCTATCATAGAGCAGAGGGTTTCTGATTACATCACAGTAGCCTGAGGAGATAAGTAATTCATCTTCTACTCATTGTGATTCTACAGGCTTTGAAGTGCTGACTCACCAGTACGCAGTACTCCACGTCGTCCCCTAGGAGGCCGGTGTCGTTCAGAGTGTACTTGGCCTTCTTCATCTTAGCGTCCACTGGGCCCTTCTCTACCTGGTGCTTGATGGCCTTGAACAGCTTATACAGGGGCTCGCCCGCTGAGTCCTACGTGCACGGAAACCCAAACACACAGCAGTCTCAAATACCTCAGCGGAAATGTTCAGAAGTAGTAAGAAGGTGGTGGGGGGGGGGGGGGCAAAGGGAAACCCATAGAAAGTAGTGAGGAAGAACTCAGCTCCTGTTGAGAAGATGAGAGGGAAAGACTGAGCGAGAGGGGAGTGAGAGGGGAGAGAGAGGGGAGAGAGAGATGTAGGGCACGTGTGAGGGTCAGAAAGAGCATCAGGAGGTGGGAGCAGGCTTGAATAAACCATAAGTTAGTGTTACCCTGAGGAACTGGTAGAGGCAGATAGACATCCAGTTACACAGCATCCTCTCCACCACAGTTTCCGACCTGCACACAGCATTCAACAAATACTATCAACCAATACGATCTATCAATTAAGCACTGGATCAACCAAACTATTGTGATAAACTGGGATGTTCTCTAACATATTTAATAAAACAGGTACTATAATTGCACAAAAAAAGCTTTTTTCATAACCACACCCATTTACAAGGCAGTGTTTAGAATGCATTTCACAACCACACCCCCCAATTGCAAGGCAGTGTTTATCTCACCGGCGCAGCATGAGTTTGGGGTTCTTGCTGTGGACGTATTCCTCCATCAGCTCCAGCAGGAGTGTCCTCATGATGTCAGTGTAATACTCCAGTTTACCGTGCAGAGCAACCGTTAGCAGGGAGGCAAAGTAGACCCTGGACCTGGCGTTGAAGTCTGGACGGCTCTCTAAGGTCTTGATGAACTAAAAACACATCAGCAGTTACAGCTTCTAAACCGATCAATACAACATGTGTAGCCCAACGACTGTCGACTAAATAACAAGAAACATTTGGTGCATGCCTGGTTGTTTGTGAGGTGCAGATGGACAAACAGACAGTCCTGAATAATGAGGATTTTCTTTCTGTTTTTCCACCTTTTTTCTCCCCTACCAACTTCTCCTGTCCAATTCCCCTGTAAGCACTCATTCTGTCAGCAAACCCTCGCAGGTTCGGGATGGTCGTAGATCGATCGTACGTTTCCTCAAAGTTCTGTTCTTGCTCGTTAAACATGGAGGCCATAAGTTGGTACATATGTGCAAAGTTTTTACGTATTCTGCAACTATCCAACTGTGATTGAATTTACAAGGCACCAGATGTGCACACAAGGAGTCGCTCGAGAATGACGTGTCGAGGTACACTGCCATTCAAATGTTCTTGAACAATCAGTGATTTTCATGTTTTTGTTAGTAATTCACCAAGGTGATTAAAAGACATATCCAAGACATTACCAAGGTTGGATGTAAATCACTGCGTGCCATAGCCGGAATGCCGCAACCAGAAATTTGAACCCTGTTCACCATTGTGCCGTGAGGCACCAACTTAGACCACTGCACCACGCATAGGCCCCAATAATGAGGAAGATTTGACTAAGCAGAAGTAGGAATGAGGTTATATACTAGTGAATCCTGTAAGACTTGTTGAGTAGACGTACGTTGATAAGGAAGGTCTTGGAGTTGAGCAAGTTGGAGAACTGGTTGAGGGCCTGGGACACGACGGCCTTCCGTGCCTCTGGGATGTCCAGCTTGCCCGTAATCATTACATCGTTGTCCCCCTCCTTAGAGGGCAGGAAGAACACCCGGTCGGTGTAGGTTTTATAGTCCAGGAAGGGGATTCTGGCCTCACTCAGGTCATTGGTGTTATCCTCCATCTCGATCATCAGGTCTGAAAGGGACATTAGGCAGACATTAGGGGGACATTAGGGGGACATTATTCAGCTGTTCACATTAATAATGTTGTTAATGTTTTAGTAAACAGGACACAATAGGGAAAACATATATATACACACACATACACACACACATATTAATACATACAGACATACATTGTATAATGTGTAAATGGTATTGTATAATGTGTAAATGGTATTTTATCATGTGTAAATGATACTCTATAAGGGGTAAATAGTATTCGATAAAATAACGTTTTTAAGTGGTAGTCTAAGTGGTAGTCAATAATGTAATAAGTAAAATATTTACACATCACACAGTACCTGTGAATTCCTTCTTGCACCGATCTCTCACACTCTCCTCCAGATTCTCCAGCTGGTGCCGGACTTTCTCGTACTCTCTCTCTGCCTGCTGGCTCTTCCTCCTGGAACCCACAGTCCATTAGATTAGTACAGACACGGTACAGTAAAACAAACAGGCTGGGGACTCATGCACTAGGAACTTGTTGCTCAGGGAACCTGGTGTGTACAATATCTCAGATAATTCCATAAAGTGCGAAATCCAAACACTCGGTGGACACAGGTGAAGTGGAAACAATCACCCCCTCAGTACTGTACTGCATGAGCGTGGCATGATGGGAAGTGTAGTTTACCAGTAGCAGTAGACGGACACGGCTATAAAGAGCAGCATCGGGATGAGTACCGCCGGGATGATGATACCCAGGGGAATCTTGGGCTCCTTCTTCTCACACCGTACCTCGTCCACCTTCCATTCACCTTTACCAAACTTTATCTGGTAGGAAAAGAGATAGACGGTCAGGAAGTTGATTTCACACAGAAGAAGCAAATAAGTGCCGAGACAAAGCTAAGCTTACGCTAATTGTGACGAGCCAGAAAGACAGACAGGAAAATGCTGCTGTCGACTGATCCCGCTAAGCAATTGAGGTTGAAATGAGGTTGAAAAGACGTCTTTGTGGTTGAAAAGACGTTGAATAGACGTTGAAAAGATGTCTTTCAAAATATTTTGCTCAGTGGGATCTCTCTGCATGGAATTATTGCTCTTGTCAGCTTATGATTATTCTATATTTAGAGGAGTTATATTACTGCAATAGAGACACCCCTCTTGAACAGGTGTTGTTAATGTCTCATTTACATTCCATTTAGATCAGAAAATACATGGAGAGACAAAAAGTCAAAAAGCCTTTAAGCTCTGTATTTTAATTAAAGTTAAATACTCTATTTGCATTGGAAACACTTCTTTACATTGCCAAAGCGAGCAGAAAGCAATAAATAGAAAGCAAATCAATTCTAAGTAAACATTACACTAATCTCTCGCAGACAGACTACGGAAACACAAGTAACAACGTTTACACTTGTGAGATACCGAGCAGCCTTTGTTCAGGTGCCCTGTTTGCATTTTTGAAATTTTAGAAGGGGAGGGCAAATTTGTCCGGATAACGTAGCTTATAAATGCATAATTTGTATTAAAATTCTTTGCGGGTCTGACCCAGGGGGTATTTTAACCAGAAAGCCAGGGTTCTTACAGTGAGGCCCAGGGGGTATTTTAGCCAGAAAGACAGTGTTCTTACAGTGAGGCCCAGGGGGTATTTTAGCCAGAAAGCCAGGGTTCTTACAGTGAGGCCCAGGGGGTATTTTAGCCAGAAAGCCAGGGTTCTTACAGTGAGGCCCAGGGGGTATTTTAGCCAGAAAGCCAGGGTTCTTACAGTGAGGCCCAGGGGGTATTTTAGCCAGAAAGCCAGGGTTCTTACAGTGAGGTCCAGGGGGTATTTTAGCCAGAAAGCCAGGGTTCTTACAGTGAGGTCCAGGGGGTATTTTAGCCAGAAAGCCAGTGTTCTTACAGTGAGGTCCAGGGGGTATTTTAGCCAGAAAGCCAGGGTTCTTACAGTGAGGCCCAGGGGGTATTTTAGCCAGAAAGCCAGTGTTCCTACAGTGAGGTCCAGGGGGTATTTTGGCCAGAAAGCCAGGGTTCTTACAGTGAGGTCCAGGGGGTATTTTAGCCAGAAAGCCAGTGTTCTTACAGTGAGGTCCAGTGGTTCGGAGTGTGCAGGCAGGGTGGACGGAGCATCCAGGATCAGCTTGTCGTCCTGCAGGAAGGTCACCTTACAGGAAGCGTCTCCTACGAAGGCTTGCGCTTCTTCAGCCGTCATGGAAAGTTTGAAACCATGACCCTGAAAAGAGAGGAAGCAAAGCCTACTGTAACTCTCAGAGAGGAATAAGTGCTATTTCTTTATGTACACACACACACGCACACACGTAGACATCTGGCCTTCACACCCATATGAGCTTGTAGGACATCCCATTCTTAAACCGTGGGCATTAATAGTGAGTTGGAAGCACCCAATTGCCTCTTTTATAAACACTGCGTATGCACAAAATAATGTTTATGCTAATTTCTAAGCAAGCTAAGCAAGTTCTCGCGAGAGCACAATTTGAATTTGCTCAGCAAGTTACTCTGGCACCAAGTAATTCTGCTCATTAACTATGCCCTTGTAGCCGAGCTGCACCAATCACATCGGTGTATCTGATATAGGCGTGCCAGAGGTGTGTTAAACAGATGACGACACGACAGCTCTGCAACCTCGAAGTCATTAGTAAACATTGTAAGATCGCTATGGATGAACACCAGTTGTTTAAAACCGCTTTGGCCACTACAATGAACGAGTTAGACTTTGCTTTTTGTCTAAAAGAGGAACCGAAGACGGCGCTCGAATCGTTCCTTTTTTAAATAGGACGTTTTAGCTGTTTTGCTGACTTGCTACGGCAAGAGTTTTATCTACCAGTTAGCTCCGCCATAGGGGCTTAGCGAAAAACCACTGGTGATAGGTCGTAGTGTTATCCAATTGCGTACAGTGAGATTTTCAAATGCATGCTTGGTGCCGCCCCTCGAGTTGGGTCATTTTCATTACTCGAACCTAGACCCTTATATCCTCCGGATTTGGGTCTGGATTTTTCCAGGCTAAACAAACCAAGATATCTGCAAAATAACTGCTCCAAAATGTGTAGTTTAACTGGGAATCATTATAATTGGATGTGTAATTATTATTTCTTTTTTTATTTAACTTTATTTGCAGACTAAAGGTCCAGATAGAAGTACATAACACATACACAGCAACATACAGACATACTGACTTCCATATATTACATAAAGAGAACATAGAAAACATACATACATACAAATATTCAAATAGCTTTGCACAATAATTAAAACCAGTACAGATGCATGTTCCAGTGCTTCCATAAAGAGGCATATTTGTTATCACTAAGTGCAGGGTTGACTAAAGCAGTTAAAATTTTATTTTTTGACTCTGTTAATCGGCACATTAATCTGTACATAAAATTCCTCAGCACAGCATGACAGGTGGGAACATTACTTGTCACAAACAGATAGCTAGCACTGGTCCATCTTGTCAAAAACAGATAGCTAGCACTGGTCCATCTTGTCACAAACAGATAGCTAGCACTGGTCCATCTTTTCACAAACAGATAGCTAGCACTGGTCCATCTTGGACACTTCAACAAGATTGTAAGTGCATCATTGTATGCCACCTTTATCTTATTTATCTTTGCTTTCCTGTAGCTATATGCACAGTTTCATATGTTATCACATGTTCATTGCGCTTAACATTCAATGGGATAATGTTCTGTCATTGTCAATAACAATCAGCGCAATTATGACATCTGAAAGTGTTACGAAACTGGGTAGCTTTTAAAATAATATGGATGAGTATGAAAAGGCAGGCAATTGATGCACAACGGCTGCATTTGTACTGTTGGAAGATTTTTTTTGTCTTTTTGTTTGTATTTGCCATCATTGCAGTCATGATCAGTATCAATGAAGCTTAATTCGGGGCGTTTCAGTGACCATTTATTGGCAATTCTGGGCATTAATTGGGTGAGACAATATGCTCTCACAGGTGTAGATTGTGATTTATAAAGGAAAAACAGTGTAGGATGTGCGTGCACACTGTTTAAGAAATCTGAATATTTTTGTGCGCACAGACTTTCTGTGTATAGTTCGTAAAAAGCATTTTCAAGTGAATTCTACGGACAGTTTTAAAAATGAGGTCTCCGGTGACAATGGAGGCCATTTGAGTACAGTGAACTCATCGTCATGTTCGAGAAACCAGTTTGAGATGATGTGAGCTTTGTGACATGGCGTGTTATCCTGCTGAAAATATCCATTAGAAGATGGGAACACTGTGTTCATAAAAGGATGGACATGGTCAGCAACAATACTCAGGTAGGATGTGTCATTTAAACGATGCTCAATTGGTACTAAGGTGCCCAAAATGTGCCTAGAAAATATCCCGTACACCATTACACCACCACTATCAGCCTGAATCGTTGATACAAGGCACGATGGATCCATGCTTTCATGTTGTTAATGCCAAACGTCTGACCATCTGAATGTCGCAGTAGAAATCGACACTCATCAGACCATGCAAAGTTTTTCCAATATTTGTTTGTCCAATTTTGGTGGGCCCGTGCCAACTGTAGCCTCAGTTTCCTGTTGTTAGTTGACTGAAGTGCCCCCAGTGTGGTCTTCTGCTGTAGCGGATCTCTTTCAAGTTTCAATGAGTTGCACTTTCAAAGATGCTCTTCTGCATAACTTGACTGTAATGAGAGTTAATTTAGTCCCCGTTTCTATCAGCTCAAACCAGTCTGGCCATTCTCCTCTGACCTCTGCCATCAACAAGGCATTTTTGCCCAGAAAACTGCCGCTCAGTGGATATTTTCTCTTTTCCAGACCATTCTTGGTAAACCCTAGACATTGTTCTGTGGTGAAATCCCAGTAGACCAAAACTTTCTGAAATAATCAAACTAGTTTGTCTAACACTAACAAACATACCATGTTCAAAGTCACTTTATCACATTTCTGATTCTTGGTTTAAACTTCAGCAGATCATCTGGACCATGTCTACATGTCTAAATGCATTGACTTGCTGCCACGTGATTGGCTGATTAGATATTTGTATAACAAGCAGGTGTACCTAATGAAGTGGCCAATGACTCTACTGTGTCTATATATCCCATGATAGCTGTGTTAGTTACCGTGACGATGATGATGGAACTATCAGTGATAATGTTCTTAGCCAGTTTGTTGAAGGTAGGGTTAGGGTGGTAGTGAAAGCTCTTCAGCTCCGCCTGTATGTTGTCCAGTTGGAGAACTGTCCGGAGCCCTAGCTGGTCAGCATACCTGTCGCCCACCACTGGACTCTCAAAATGGAGCACTGTGTCATTCTCAATGGAGCAAGGCTGGGAGAAAGAGATGAAAAACGTAAGGGGTGAGGAAGAGGTGACGAGGGGTGGAGAGGGGTAAAGGAGAGAGAGAGGAGGAAAAGATGGACAGACAGCAAAGTATGACATTTATTATCCTGTGGCTCAAGCCCAGATGAATCTCCAGTCACTCAGCTGATTTAAGTAAAAACCTGCTCAAAGCCAAGTTAAGTAGAAGTGACTGTTCCCTCCGCTTGTCATTCTCACTGAATTGTATCCATAGGAATGGTGGTATATGACCCTGGTGTATTGTGGGCCATTTCAGATGGACTATTGTACTGGGATGAAGACACGCTGTAAGGATGTAAGCTGCACAAACTTCACTTGTTACACATGGGACCAGGACGACAATTTGTGATCCATGGATTTTAGGATGACTTCAAGTGAGGTTGTAAGACTGAGTCATGGGTACATGATTGTCACTAACCTCATTCTGACAGACACCGATAACATGTGGGTACATGGTGTTCACTAACCTCATTCTGACAGACACTGATAACATGTGGGTACACGATGTTCACTAACCTCATTCTGACATACACTGATAACATGTGGGTACACGATGTTCACTAACCTCATTCTGACATACACTGATAACATGTGGGTACATGATGTTTACTAACCTCATTCTGACATACACTGATAACATGTGGGTACATGATGTTCACTAACCTCATTCTGACATACACTGATAACATGTGGGTACACGATGTTCACTAACCTCATTCTGACAGACACTGATAACATGTGGGTACATGATGTTCACTAACCTCACTCTGACAGACACTGATAACATGTGGGTACACGATGTTCACTAACCTCATTCTGACATACACTGATAACATGTGGGTACACGATGTTCACTAACCTCATTCTGACATACACTGATAACATGTGGGTACACGATGTTCACTAACCTCATTCTGACATACACTGATAACATGTGGGTACACGATGTTCACTAACCTCATTCTGACATACACTGATAACATGTGGGTACACGATGTTCACTAACCTCATTCTGACAGACACTGATAACATGTGGGTACATGATGTTCACTAACCTCACTCTGACAGACACTGATAACATGTGGGTACACGATGTTCACTAACCTCATTCTGACATACACTGATAACATGTGGGTACATGATGTTCACTAACCTCATTCTGACATACACTGATAACATGTGGGTACATGATTTTTACTAACCTCAACAATAATATCCTCATTGAAGTCGTTCGCAGAGAGCACCTTCACTGTGGCTTTCTGGATGAGGTCAAAACCATTACCCATCACCTTGATCTTCCTGCCCCCACTAGAAACACACAAAAGAATGTAGGTTTGTTACACACACACTCTGCCCCCGCTAGAAACACATAACATAATGTAGTTTAGTTACACACACACTCTGCCCTCTCTAAAACCCAAAACAGAATGTAGGTTTGTTACACACACACTCTGCCCCCGCTAGAAACACATAACATAATGTAGTTTAGTTACACACACACTCTGCCCTCTCTAAAACACACAACAAAATGTAGGTTAGTTATACACACACTCTGCCCTCTCTAGAAACACACAACAGAATGTAGGTTAGATACACACAGACTCTGCCCTCTCTAAAACACACAACAAAATGTAGGTTAGTTACACACACACACTCTGCCCTCTCTAAAACCCAAAACAGAATGTAGGTTTGTTACACACACACTCTGCCCCCGCTAGAAACACATAACAGAATGTAGTTTAGTTACACAAACACTCTGCCCTCTCTAAAACACACAACAAAATGTAGGTTAGTTATACACACACTCTGCCCTCTCTAGAAACACACAACAGAATGTAGGTTAGATACACACACACTCTGCCCTCTCTAAAACACACAACAGAATGTAGGTTAGTTACACACACACCTGCTTCCGCTAGAAACACACAACAGAATGTAGTTTAGTTACACACACACCTGCCTCCGCTAGAAACACACAACAGGAATGTAGGTTAGTTACACACACACCTGTCCCCACTAAAAAAACGCTGAAGACATGTAGCTTAACTACACACACGGCTGTCATTACCAAAATCAATAGAAATGTATTTGAGCTACGCACACACACACAAACACAGGCCCAAAACACATGAATTATATGTCCAAAAGCAGTTATGTACATAGTTTTTGCTATAGTGTATATCACACACACATACTGTAACACCTCTGCTTCCAACACAAACATCAGCCAATACATACATTGTGCACACTGTGGATCGTCATAGCAACAGCTTTTGGTTGGGGTCAACTCCAAATATATTAAAACACCTGGTGTGAAAATGCCCGCAACATCAGTTATACTTGTTCAATGAGAGCCTCTCAGAAAGGGTTTTAACAAGGTTTTCTTCTAATAAACCAGGCCCTAAAAAACGTATAATTTCAACCAGCTACAATGTAATTCTTGTGCTCACCATCTGAAGCTAGACTTCGGGTAGAAGCTCATGACTTCGGGGTTCTTGGAGTACTGGAACAAAACAGGGACTTCTTTGACTGTGTTTTTCCCATACTGCACTGTGACTCGCAGGGGATCAGAGGTAACCTTTAGTCCCGTATACACACCCGTATACACACCGGTCTCACAGGTGATCACACTGCCAAACGACAAACTGCCAGAGAGGCATTTTCAGTGTCATCAACTAACAAAGGACACAGTTCTGATATTGACAATAAAGGAATGGTTGATTACTATATGACGTAACGTAGCTACACATTTGTAGAAACATACTGGAAATTGAAGGAATGTTATACAATAAAACTTCACATTTTTAACATGATAACCACACAGCAGATCCTGTTCAAATTTAGCGGATGGTCTCGTACACTTTACAGGGCGTTCCTCCGATGGCCACTTTGACGTCATCCTTGTTGGCCGTGTCCAGGTAAGTCCCGGAGATGGTGATGACTGTTCCCCCAGCAGCAGGTCCCTTCAGGGGGAACATTCCTTCTGGGACGGGGTCCTGGATAAGGGAAAGTGATGTACATGTAGAGTGCAGTGATATTTCCCCCCTATATAAATGTTATTCTCTCTCTTACCATACCCTAATATTAGATGAAAGGGAATCTGACTGAACAAATAACCCAACTAGCGTTCAAAATGTTGGGGTCACCCAGGAATTTTAATGTGTTTTAGTAGAAATGTATACCTTCATTTCTCCAAGGTGGAATTACATTGATAAGAAATTCTTGTCAAAACATGACTCATTACAGATGAGCTAATATACATCATCATTAGGACACTGAAATGGCTTTTAAAAAAGTAGCTTTGTCGTTGTATTTGAATAATTCATTATGAATGAATAATTTCAAATTATGATAGATATTTGCAACATTGGTAATGTCTTGGATATATACAGTATCTTGGTGAGTTAAGGTATGAATTTCAATAAAAATCATAAACATCTCCAGGTCAAACTTTTAAATGCTAGTGTTTTTCATGTAGTTACTAAAGAAAGAAATGCAACACTCATGGCCCCTGTCTGAGACAGTATTCCCCCCTTAGATTCAATAAACTTAAGTAGCAAAAACTGCAAACTAACACTTCCAGTAGCTGTAGATTAGTCTCTATTAGTTTCCCACTCCTCCATGCAAAGCTGCTTCAACTCTGGGGCATTTGTGGGTTTTTGTGCATAATCACGCACAAAACACAACATCTCACAACATCTCAATGTCTGAATGGATTTTCCTACTTCAACCGCTCTGACGGAGTCTTGTCAACTCAGGCGTTAGAATCGGTGTGTTGTGACAGCCCACCAATACTCCGGTAGAGGACAAGCTTTAAGGTCTGATGTCACCACCATTTCCCTTCTCTACTTCATCCACAGAGCATCACTCCTACGCAGCACTTAGGTCTATTTATTTCCCAAACACTGAGAGCAAACACACCAGTCAGGAGACGGCAAGCTAAACACTTACGGCAGAGAGGAAAGAAAGATGGAGAAATTGATAGAGGGATAGTTGGAAGGATAGAGAGCGAGGGAGAGAAAGGGAGAAAGAAGAGAGAGAGCCCAAGACAGGGAGAAAAAGGAACTAAAGTGACAGCAGAATGCAATATTCACCAGGATATCTAAAGCATTGATTCCATTACGATTAAATCAGAGTAGCTTTATTAATTTCAGTACATTCCCATGGGGACATCATGATTTCAGCAGAAACATAAACGAGAAAATATTAACCTCAACATACGGTAAACGATTGCAAATATTGACTATAAACTACATTCGCTCCCGAAATGCTTTTTGAATATTAAGAGCCTTTTCTAAAAACGAAGGTGCATGTAGAAACTTGAAATATTATAGCAGCAGCAGAGCAAGACTGAAATAATGGATGTTGACTACAACTGTACTGAAGAGAGTGCTTAAACTGTAGCTTCCTGTAAGAACACTAACTTAAAGACGCTCAGTATGAAGGATACTTCTCTGGACCCTAACAGCATTGGGTGTAAAGGGGGAAGTACAGCTTTAGGGATATTTTCAAAGTTCCAGAGAAAATTGGTCATCACTTAGAAATTAACTAGAATGCATTATGAGACTGTCTGTGTCTAGGCATGCTTTAAAATGCATAAAAACTCTTAAACCAACTCATATTTAAATTTCGTAAACATGCCTCTGGATTTAGTATTCATTACACTGTTCCATGAATCCATATTTGCATGTTGTTTTCTAAAAGGCATAAGTCAAACATGGATTTATAGCACAGAGGAAACATAAATAAAATATTTTGTGCATCCAATGTAAGATTATGATATCATAATTTAATGATTTGTAACATAGTATTACACATTTACACACTTTATGAAAATACATTATAGTTATTATTCATCACCATTCATCGTGCTAATGTGAAAATAATTTTCAAACATAACAACATTAAAGAAAAAATCAGTATTGAGGTATTATCTACAAGCATAGAAAAAGAGAAAATATGACAACATCTAAAAATATGTACTTGTGTTATCTAAGGTTTACACTTCTGTAGATCTAAGTGTCTGTAACTGTACCATAATAACCCTGTAGATCTACGGTAAGAGTCTGTGGCTGTACAAAGCTAACCCTGTAGATCTAAGTGTCTGTAACCGTACCATACTAACCCTGCAGATCTACGGTAAGAGTCTGTAGCTGTACAAAGCTAACCCTGTAGATCTAAGTGTCTGTAACTATACCATACTAACCCTGTAGATCTACGGTAAGAGTCTGTGGCTGTACAAAGCTAACCCTGTAGATCTAAGTGTCTGTAACTGTACCATACTAACCCTGCAGACCTAAGTGTCTGTAACTGTACCATACTAACCCTGCAGATCTACGGTAAGAGTCTGTGGCTATACAAAGCTAACCCTGTAGATCTAAGTGTCTGTAACTGTACCATACTAACCCTGTAGATCTACAGTAAGAGTCTGTAGCTGCACAAAGCTAACCCTGTAGATCTAAGTGTCTGTAACTGTAAAAAGCTAACCCTGTAGATCTAAGTGTCTGTAACTGTACCATAGTAACCCTGCAGATCTACAGTAAGAGTCTGTAGCTGCACAAAGCTAACCCTGTAGATCTAAGAGTCTGTAACTGTAAAAAGCTAACCCTGTAGATCTAAGTGTCTGTAACATTACCATACTCACCCTGTAGGTGAATATGGCTTCAGAGCGTCCTATCCGCCCTCCTTCCACCACCACCTCCACATCTCCTTGTTTGATCGAACCTACTTCCCCGATCTCACACACCACACTGGAGGAATAGAACAGATTTACTGCTTCAATGCACACATGGACACACACACACACAGCAGACAAGGGCACAGCACAGCAGACACGGGCACAGCACAGCAGACACGGGCACAGCACAGCAGACACGGGCACAGCACAGCAAACACAGGCACAGCACAGCAGACACAGGCACAGCAGACACAGCACAGCACAGCAGACACAGGCACAGCCGACACAGGCACAGCCGACACAGGCACAGCCGACACAGGCACAGCCGACACAGGCACAGCCGACACAGGCACAGGCAAAGCACAGCAGACACGGGCACAGCAGACACGGGCACAGCAGACACGGGCACAGCAGACACGGGCACAGCAGACACGGGCACAGCAGACACGGGCACAGCAGACACGGGCACAGCAGACACGGGCACAACAGACTCGGGCACAACAGACTCGGGCACAACAGACTCGGGCACAACAGACTCGGGCACAACAGACTCGGGCACAACAGACTCGGGCACAACAGACTGTTGTTCAGTACCTGGTAGAGACAGAGTATTTGTCTTCTTTGTGGACACAGTTCACTCCAGCCACAGTCACTTTCTTGATGTCTGTAGCCTTTATGCCCAGGTTAGATCCTCTAATGGTCACAGCTATATTCCCGTTCAGAGGCCCAAAACGAGGGGTGACCTAGGGATTTATAGAAGTCTGGAAGATTAGACAAGTGCTGTTCTTCTATTTAGTAATTTAATTGACCAATAGAGTTACACTGAGTGCTACAGTTTTGTAACTTTCTTAGTACCTGCCCACCGTGGTGATCAAACCCACAACCTTGGCAATGCAAGACCTATGATCTACCAACTGAGCTACACTGGATCCTTCTCCAGAATGGCAGATACACTGGAATGTGTATTCCCTACGTGAAGACAATAGCAGCTCAATTCTGCACAGTGATGGAATAAAAAGCATCTTGCTTCACAGAGGTCACTGTTCCCAGAGGGATGGCCAGCCCCAGTTCAAAGGGACTGAAACGCAGCCAGTCAGAATAAAGGAAACAGAAGGATAAAGTGGAGAAGGGAGGAAGATATCTTTCAACATGAACCACCAGCAAGGAGCCGAGCACTGAGAGAGTACAGCAGAAAAAGGAGAAACATAGTTGAAAAGAGGACAGCGTGTGTTGGAGAGCAGTGAACACGCAAGCTGAGGAAATTAGAGTAAAGAAGCCACAATTTACATTGTTAAAGGGGTCATTCAGGATTTTTTCAATGAAGCCATTAATCTACACGCCCCATGTCTGATATACTTCTATTTCAATTAGTGTACAACACTTGTGTGTAAGGGTAGTTAAAGGGCAAATGCTAACTACTGTTAGCTCTCTGGCAGGGAGTCAAATGGAATATTATGCTAGCAGTTCCCATTATGCTAATTAGTCATTGTGCTAACAATAGTTTTGCAAATTCTTTAAAAACAGAATGTGAAGACAAATGGCTCAAACATTGAAAAAGGTAGATCCCCAATCAATCCCTAAGTAGGTTTAAGTAGGTTAGGATTGCAAAATGGCTAAACATTAATACATTAGGTTGTTTTGCCTGGATGCAGAATATGGCAGTGTGTGTATTTCGGTTTAAAAGATCGTATTAGGACCAGAAGTCTTCACAAGAATAGTAATGCTTGACAAAAAATGCCTACATATTTTAGAACATTTCGCCGGTCTCCATGCGGACTAAATCCATTTCTGGCATTATGTTTAGGGTTACAATTAAGTTAAGGGTTAGAATTTAGGGTACTTTCAGGTTCAGGCATTATAAGTAAGGGTTATGTTTAGCCATTACGGGGAGGTTAAGATTAGGCATAAATGTAAGGTTATTGAGGTTAAGGATGAGGGTTAAGGTTAAAGTGAGAGTTAGGTAACATGGATTTATTTTCTGGTCCCCAAAAGGTTAGATATACACAACTGTGTGCGTGACCGCGTGCTCACTTCAGTGATCTTGGGATCGGGGCACTGGGCTGGTTCCAGCTCCTTGCAAAGCTCTCTGTAGATGCAGGTCTTCAGCTTGTCACACCACACACAGTTGTACATTGGATGGGCATTCTTACACAGGCTGCAGTCCTCCCGGCTCACTGAGCAGTTATACAGCACCACTGGGAGGAAAACACAGCCACAGAAACACACAGCAGGGCTCAAACAGTGGACGACTATGTTCAACGGGAGAGTAACAAGTTACTCGCCAAGAAGATGTTACTGGAGCATTGTCCGAAATATCAAAGCAGTCAGACAACAACACAGTTGCAATAGCGCTGCATTGCAAACATCTGTTCTGTATCATCCTCCTGTATGTGGGTGTTTGATTGTCTCACCAGTCAAAGTGCTGTCAATCTTCTTCCCTGTGTCTTGGTCTTTGATGTGGAAGGACACGTTTACTTCTTGCTCCTTCTCGTATGAAAACTAACACACAGGAACCACAACAGAGTTCACAATCATCAGGTTAGAGTTAGTCAGCACACACACACACACACACACACACACACACACACACACACACACACACACACACACACACACACACACACACGACAGGGAAAATAGACACCCCATCATGATGTGTTTTGATAAATCCAAACATTCTGCGATCCACTGTGCAAAGCAATTCAATAGCCATCAAAACGTCCATATCTTCAGCTTCTACAACCCGATATGAAAACAGGTCGATGCGGTAAGAGGGAAAGAAATCTGCTGGTGTACCGACTAGAGGCTTGCTGTAAGGATTGAGGACAACTTCCTGCATTACAGAACACAACCTACTATAATTGTTCAGTCCATATGGAGACGCTGTGAAGGTAAAGACAGGAGATAATACTGACCTCGAATCCCTTGAAGTTGAACTTTGACCCATCGTGAAAGGTGACCTCTTCCTCGGTGTGTTTCATGAGCTCTGTGCCCATCTTAAAGGTATGATTCTGAGGAGATAGAGACCCACAAGGCAGGAGACGACTTAAACTAGGAGTCAAAGGGCAGAACCAGTCCTGAACTGGTGTTTGCATGAACGCTGGAGCACCATAACAACACCTTGTACAATTGGATGGCTAACCAACATTTAAGCTGTGTGATTTGTTATGCATAGTTAAACAACACTCCCATTAAAGATATAGGAGAAAATCATCAGTGATATATTATCAACAAATAGACAACTAATATCAGACACATATTAGACTAAAAGTAATGCTTAATGTAGAAATGAGAGATCGGCTAATTAATCGGACTGGCCGATTAATTATGGCCGATTACGAGTTTAATTATGGCCGATTATGAGTTTTCTAAATAACTATTCATCAGCATTTTTGCTCGCCGATTATGGCTGACACTTTTTTGGAGAAACCACTTCCTCTAGTGTTATAATTAGATAGCAAATCACGTGGAAACTGCGTGCAGCCAGCCCATCTGTCGTGAGCAACAGTCTACCCGTCCCAAGCTGCAGCATCAAGTCTGGGGGAAATAGTGATTGCAGAGAAGCCATGGTAAATTTGTAGTTAGCATGAAAGGGGATCAATTAAAATCAGTCGCATATAATCACTTGTTAGCTGCACATGGTTTATATTAGTCTAGAATAGTGGATAGAGGTTCACTGCTTTCGTTCCGACAGAACTGTTTCCATTTTCTATTGACCAAAACTTTGATCCGTTCTGTTTTCCTTGAGGCTTTCAGGTTTCAAAAAAACTGCTGCACAAGCGTTAACTAGCTATATCGCATCGCATATGAACTATAATGAGGATTTATAATTAATCATCAGATCAGCCAGTAGATCAAAATCGGGTACTGGCACAAACGAGTGCTGGTTTAATTAATATGCACAGTCATTAGCCGCTTTCCGACCGCAGGGATTTTTGCAGTTCCTAGAACATAACGTTCCTATAACCCTTTTTTTCTTGCTTTCCGATAGAAGAAATTGCGGGATTATTTAGTTCCTCGCACCGCCGTTCCTATAACCTTTTTAGCTCCTACTCCAGAGCAGGGTCTTTCCATTTTCCCTTTTCCTAGGTCCACGTTGATTGG
>JACXGM010015321.1:0-21388 GCA_016801145.1 Umbra pygmaea | reverse complement strand
ATTTTTCATGTGAGCGATGTGCGGGTTTGAGTGGAGTTGAAAAAAGTGTGTAGTGGTAGAGCGGAGCGCAGCAACCGCTCAGTTAGCTAGGAGCGGGTTTTCCAAACGCTCATCCCCGCTCACATAGATATCTCTCCCCGGCCTGGCCTATTTAGCGCGGAGGTATCTGTGCATCCCGGCAACGCCAGTCCCCAGAGCCAGTGTTTCGGAGGCTGAACTGACAGTCACAAGTTTGCGGTCGCGTCTGACCCCAGATCATGTCAATGCTTATATCTTTCTCAACAAAAATCAGCAGACTGGTGAAGAAGTTGCATGTGAGTTAATAGTTATTTTTGAGGCTTTGTTAAGTAGCCTAATTTGTTATGTAGCCTAATTATTGTTAGGTAATCTCTCTCAGCTCTTTCTCGCCTCCGTGCCTTGGATAGATTTAAGTTACATTTCGAAAAAATCTGCCAGATCTAATTAGACTATTATCATGTTTTTGGTTAAGTTATTGTTTAACATTATTTTTTTTATTTTTTTATTATTTTGGAACGAGGATCTCTGTTTAAGAACGCCGGCTCGCAGCTGCATGTCCCGCAGCTTTAGAGCACCGCAGCGCATATATCTTCAAGTTTAGACTAACCAAACGTCCAGTTTAACTGCCACACGTTGTTGTTCTTGTAATAAAGATGTCATCGAGGAAAAACTCACGGTATTTTAATATTTTCATTGGATTTTTCATTTATAAAAAGTTAAATAACAATGAATTTGAATATAAAAAAATTAATGATTAATCTCCCGACGATCGACGAGGACAGTTTCATCAAATGCCCATCCCTAGTTAGAACTTATATTACCTTATGACGCTAGTTGTGAGGGCATGGATGAAGTAAAAATAAATCGCTATTTTATACCACTAACAAGACTCAGTACCGTTTGTGTATACAGGCAGTGGCCATCTTGGGAAAACAGACTCGACCAGTCGAACTACGAACGCCATGCTATGTGAGCTGAACTGTGACTTTGAATCTCCCAACGCCACTGAAGGCTACAAATAAGCACATAATAGACAACCTTTTTGTGATACAGATTCATTCATATGTCAACAACATATGAAAACAACCTCATAGACAAGCATGGACACACTCGTCATCTAGATCAATTGATCCAGCAAAACAACATGGCCAATGCACGAACCAGCACCACAAAGGCAGGATGATATAATATTCACTCACTTGAAGAGAAAGGCGGCACGGCGGTTCTTCCTCTGGGCAAAGTTTTTGATGACTTTGCTAGTGAAGTCATGTAGCTGCTGAATCAACTGGCTTTCGATGGACAGCATGCCCAATGCGTTGAGTCGCAGCTGTCCCATGGTATTGCAAGTAAAAGCTTTTATCCTTTTTAAGGTGGAAAAGTTCCTCTCTGACTCGGATGTTGTCATAGGTGTTGTTATGATGATTTTCAGACGAGTGACGGTCTCAGCAAAAGTTCCAGCACACCCTTGATTCTATTAGAGAGGCCGAGTCCAGTTTTTTCTTTGACAAATTCCAATAAACTCTCTCTCACTCTATTGTCAGGCAACATGTATCGCAACACAACCACCATTTGTGATTTACAAGAGACATCAGTTGTCTTATCATCTGACTTTATGGCAACAAATGATGCCTCGTCCACCTGCTTGGCTATCTCCTTCCTGTACATACAGTCTAACAGTACATTTGGTACAGTGCTGGATGTCCCTTTAAAGATGGGCTGAGCGTCATAGTGCCTCTGATGCATCGAATCGCCCTCACACATAGTCTCGAAAATGCATTTGAATATTTCCGCATTCAGAGAGTCTTCCGACTCGTCGTAGCCTCACAGTGCTGTTTCACATTTTCCACACAGTTCAATATGTGTTATGATTTGACTGAGCACATACCTGTTTTCCTCCAGCTGTTCGTTATGCTGCTCAATGCCAATTTGGGCAGCGACATTTACCCTTGCAAGTAAGCCCAATTTCACAGCATTGGCCAGATGACTCCCGCTGCTTTCGTGTTTTGCAATCCTCTCCGAAAGACGTTTCAAATCTCTGTAACCCATCCTCGACCAAGTACCATCTCCACCAAATAGCAGACATGGAAAAAAGAAGAGTGCCTTCTTTTGCATGCTAACCGTTTGCCACATTTTCGTAGAAAACCACTCCATGTTAAACCTGCGGTTACTTTTACCAGCAGTTTGAGTGATCACAATATGCCGTGGCTGATGGGCGCCAAGGCGCTTTAATTCCAGTTTCGCCACCAAACTAAGGGTTTCAAATCTGTGCTTGAGTATGAAATACACTTTGATAATTTTCTCCAGTTATCTGTTGATAGTGAAGCTAATAATCTAAGACAATTTCCCCTCCTCACGCTACTTCCTCTCTAACGTTGGTGACAGACAGACAGACAGACAGACAGACAGCCAATCAACTATGAAATATGAAATTACGCTGTCGTGGGGCTACAGGCTGTCAGCCCCACTTGGCCTCGAATTTGTGTGATCTACTTTGAATGCAGTAACACTCTGAGCGTGCATATTAATATTTTCCCACATACCATAGACATTGCATTGTGAGAGAGGGGCTAGCCCCACACTGACGTTACTCTAGCCTACGTCATGCTAACACTGAGAGAACGCAGTCTGAAGAACGCAGTCTGAAACAGCAAGGTAGGGAGGGACTAATAAACATGAAATAAAATCCTAACAATTTAGGAAGATGTATATTCATAGATAATCTTTGAGACTTAAAAATAGTATAATTTGTTTGCAGTTCTTTCAGTTGACAACAGGTGGGGCTGTTCCCCACCTGCCCCTAATGACCAGACACCACTGACTGGTAGGTCTACTGGTGTCAATCTACTTGTACTGGGCCTATTGGTATCTACTGGGACTGCTGGTATCTACTTGTACTGTGTCTACGGCTATATACTGCATATATACAGTAATTAGTCATCCTGTATTTCTGACCATCAACATCTGCACTAATATCTGCACAGTTGCTACTTTTCTGCACAAGTCTGGGTTACATGCTAAAAATATTTTGTTGCCATGGTTTTGTACACTGTGTAATGACAATAAAGTTTAATCTAATCTTAAGTCTAATAAATTATGACTGGTACTGGGGCTACTGTAAGGACCAGTTCCTGGGTCTACTGGTACATAGCAGGGCATGTATGAGTTGCTCAGAAAACAATTCTATACAAGCAAGTGGTTAAAGTTTTTGTCATTTTTACTGTTAGACTTGCACAATCTCTGACAAATCTTTCTCAGTCTGTGTAGTTAGTGCATAATCAGTCACTATTGGTATAAATCAGTACATTTCTAAACATTCTGAAAAGTGTTGCAGGCTGACCTGGCAGAGGGTTTTTACCGTATGTCATTTTTTGGAAGAGCATCAACAATAAGCTACATTTTAATGAAAGACTGAATGGAACATTCTTCTTTAGTTAGAAGTGAAATTAAAAAATCTGATGCTTTTCTTTAAAAGCATCCGACTATCCTAATCATCTGATTAAAGACCCAGATTACATTTTTTTGCTCTATGAATAATTGTAATTTAGGAAGAAATAAAAAGATCCAAAGCAAAATAGACCTGAGAAAATCTTGTGGGAAAATATATAATATATTTATTTAAAGATGTGCTAACAGAACTCTGTGTACTTGTTTTCTGTTTTACATTAAGAACCCAAGGAATAGTCAGAGTGGGAAAGACGAGAACATGTCTAATTGAAAGCTAAATAAAAAGAGGGTATCTTTGCACCGTGTATTTTTTTTTAAGTAATTGTCGTGCTTGAAACGGTTGAAGGCCCCTTGGATCCTTTCCAGACTTACACAATATTTAAACATGTTATATTCAAGCAAATGTTTTAAACTGCCCCAGGCAGGTTACGGGGAAAACAAACATGCATTTAAAATATGTAGCTTGATAACACAGATGGCTGGTTGTGTGTCACAAATCTATTCATAATTGAAGAAATGTGTTCTTAGAAAAAGATTTCCACCTGTGTGATGCAATATTGGGAAATAACAGTAATGCTGGTTATTAAATGGACACTATTTTTTAGTTGGAGGATACTGGCAGGGCATAATCAACAGGGGAATTTTGGTTATGACTTTAATAACTTGCACTGGATTGCTCACATACAAGTTTTTATGTGTATAGAAATTGTTTCAGTGGCTACAGTACAGAGACGCTAGCTAATAATCACAATGTTCCACCTTAACCAAACTGGAGGAAATATCCTGGTGTGAAGTTCTGTTCACTATTCTTCCCTCCTAAATATTGTCACACCAACGGATTAGATTTACATTTGAAATATATTCCAAAAGAATGTGATTTAAATTTCAGACTTTAAATGGAGTGTCCCAAATGTAGGTAGCTGATTTTCCACTTATTGTGTGATTCAGGGTTGCACATAAGTTCAAGTATTGCTCACTTTGACTTTTATCTTTCAACATCTCTAAAATATATATATATTTTTAAATATTCAAAATCTTATAGCTACACTGTGTATTTCTTTGACTTGATTCTTAGCAAAAATATGTCCTCATTCATGTGTAATTACTTCCACCAACTAATCAAAGTATTTTCGTAAGTGTAGAATCTTCCGTTCACAATACCTACAATGGTGCCGCTCGAATTGTGGCAGCCATGTTACGCCTTCATCTTTAAAATACAATAGCCAAAGAGGGACATACCTGGAAATTCAAGCTCAGCCTTTCGCGCTTTTACACTAGTGGCACCATGACGAATGCTAGAGGGAGATTACTCACGACTGCCGGGAAATTTCAGTCTGTTGAAGATATAAGATCATGCCTAATCTCGAGGACATGTAATGGCAGTGCTGTTTGATACTGGCCCAAGCTGTATGCAAGAATGTTCGCCTGGCAACACGAACTCGGATTTTCGGTTTCAAAATAATAGCGCTCGTGGTTCATTGTTTATTCATTGCATAGGTTCATGTTTTGCTAAAATCAGTATTCTGTTGGAATAAAACAGACTCTAGTGAATGCTTTTCAAATGTAATTGTGTTTTCACATGAGACACTCAGAATTTATTCGATCAAATTGTGTGTCAAACATATTTGTTACTTTTATTAATAAAACATGTTAAATTGTTATTTTTGCTATCACATGCTCTTATTGTTTCTTTACACACAATACAATTGCATTTGGTTACAATTCACGGGCTGTGTAGTGAATTAACAATGATTATTGCAATGAATCAAAATGAGCGCTATTGTTTTGAAAGAAAAACGAATATCCAGGTTCATGTTGCTGGTATAATAACGCGAGGGGCTTCAGTTGCTTGTCATATACAATTTCACCTCTAGATGGGAGCAACTCTTAAACAATCCAGCTTTTAAAAAAGCAATAGACGGCACAATTAGTTCCTGCACGCTTCATGCTTAATTTACCACATTTGACCACCTTTATACCACATTCAATGTTTTTTAACTTATTGATCTTGTCCAATTTCCCACTAAATCTGCCTTGTCAGCAGCTCTGCATGTTCTTGCGTTCTTCGTCCGACCACACCTCGCCAAACAGTTCCATTCTTTTCACACTGCTCATCCAACAGGGAAGCCTTTAGTCAGATCATGTACGGGATGATTATGCTCACCAACTATACTTCCGCGATTGAAATCACACACACTTGATCTGCACACAAGGTGTCACTGGACAGGGCAAGGTAATCCAATTTATTTTTCCCATATCCTGGGCAGAGGTTTGCCAATTTGCACTGACTCATGCGGATGCATTTGTGTAGAATTATGAAAAAATAACTATATTCTCTTTCAGTGACTAGCTATTTAAAGCTTTATAACATTAGAGTATTTCATTATATTTTAATAATCGGGAAAAGCAGTGTAGATCGGACAATTATTTTATACTCAATGCAGTGCTTATTTTGCCATATCAGCATGGATTACAATGAGGACGCAATGAGCTGTGTTTCCACAGTGTTTGTCAATAAGCATGTGCCCGTCCAAATATAATCAAATTGACACATTTTATTCTGTGCTTTCGTGTGTAACAAATTACGGCATAGTTTAGGGAAATATTATCCCATATACATCTTTTTTTGAATGTTTGTAATCTGGTATTTTCACTTTAGTTCTGTTACAGCTTTAATTCTCCAAATAGCTCCTTTAACTGAATATCGGACTGCATGGATGCTTTGTGATATAATCTGGTGTGACAAAGAAAGAACTGTCTTTCTCCCTCGTAAAACATAAAAATAATACAGAAATGTGTAAAATAAGTGATATTTGCACAGACAGACAAACACAGACGCACTCTGTCATGGCTATTATATTGTTATGCAGTTGGCCTGAAGCTCGGCCAGGCTGGGAGCCGTCTGGTAATCACTGTCAGGGAGCTGTCGGTCTGATGGCCCGGCGGTGCATCCGGGTTGCCCTGAGACGTGTTGCTGGGAATGTTGAATGACTCCCCCGGTGGAAGGTGTGCGGGGATCTGAATGCCTGAGGGAACAGGAAGAGCAGAGGGGTTTGACACGCTACTGCTCGCCGCCGCGGCAGGTCACCGTTGAAAGGTACTCACCCCCCTGTCGTCTCTTTCCACACCAGGGGTCAGAGGTGAATGGGAAATGGTCAGGGGTCATGAGTATCTTCCTGTTCATTGAGAGTGAAGCTTTGTGAAGTTGTGATTCAAGTTTTTGCTGATATGAGGGTCAGAGATTTTTTTGGGTGGCTTGTTACGTGAGTTAGGGAGGAGTTGTAAGTGGACAGACCTTCAAAATGGGATTTGATTGGCTTGTTACGTGAGTTAGGGAGGAGTTGTAAGTGGACAGACCTTCAAAATGGGATTTGATTGGCTTGTTACGTGAGTTAGGGAGGAGTTGTAAGTGGACAGACCTTCAAAATGGGATTTGATTGAAATATTTTCACTGCACCTGGTTGCAGTTGTGCTCTGCAGTGGTACCCGTGGAGGGGTCTGGGCTGAGGAAGAGGAGGAGTTAAGGACTCCAGGGGGAGGAGCAAAATAAAGAAAGATGTAAAGGACGGAGTGTGTCGTAAAAAGAAGACATGAGGAAGTGTACTAGTGGGAGACTTGTGTTTATGCTAGCTAACACTTCCAGCATTGATTGCTGTTTGTATTACACACACAAACATAAACACACACACCACTCCCCAGTGCTTACATTCACCATCAGTCCATGGGGACGTTTCGCTATTTACTTCCCTACATTCAATTAATTTAACTCATTACAACCCTTTAAAACAGCAGTTTCAAAATCACAATCCAATACTTCTGGACTCAGTCAACGACAGGCTTCCAGGTTTGCTACTCCCAATTAGGTGGATAATTGGCACTTTATTTCTGCGATTTCAGTTCAAACGCAACCAGCTCCCGAGAGGAGAACTTCACAGAACTTCACTGTTGCCTGAAAGCTTTTGAGGTTTGAATCAACAGCTGCATTTAAATGCAGCACCATGAGTTGTGTACGTACGGCTTGCTCTGCTCGCCTCAAAATGTCACATCATGAATATTCATGGTTTCTCCTGAATCCCTACAATACGTTCTCTTTCTTTGCAGCGATGAAGAGGGTAAAACACCCAGAGCCCTTTTCTTTGGCTTTCAGAGGGTGAGATTTTGGTTTCATTATAGATTTCACTCTTATAGACCCTTGATTAATCAATTACTTGCTTCTAAATGCTTACTTGTTAAGAATTTGAGATGTTTTGTTTCTGTGGTATTTTCACCAAACAAAGTAGGGTAGATAGAGTAGATTCAATGAAAGGTGGTTGTGGTTCTCTGAAAAGTGATCATAGAAGGGCAATAAGTATCCTACATCCTCCCAATCCAATAGTAAGGTAGGTCACTTAAATCTGATAGATACCTACAGTAGGTTCTCATAGCAGACATAATTACGTTGGATTGTGTAAATAAGTGTTGTGATTCTGCACTCTGCAAAAGGACGCTGGGAGGTGGCGGTCCGTCACTAACATGAAGACCCCGTTGCCTTTTCTCCACACTTGAAACTCCTCTGGATTTAAAGACCTGTCAGTTGGTCCTACAATGACATTCGTGCCTCTTTTAATGCAGCACTGGACCGCTGTGTCTCTCACAAACGATAAGTCTTCTACTGAAGTTGTCACCCGCGGGTCTCATAACTCCTGTTTCATGTAACCATTGATTTGCTGATTTATAATACGACCATTGATTTGCTGATTAGGAGTTCTCATTTGCACTCAGGACATCCGCAGCCTTGGTGATTCAGTCTCCACGGCATTAACCTAAAAGAAGGTCTTTGAATCTATTTCGGAGCAAGAAATAAGCCCTGTAAAGCTTGTTTAAACCTCACATGATATTTTCTCTCTCAAAGGCCTGTGAAGTATCATTATCATAAATACCCTTTATTTTAATTATTTTTTTAATACAATATTATTTTGTAAGTGAAAGATTTCAGTAAAATATTGAAACAACCTTTCTTTGGGTTTTAGGCTGGTAAATAAGCACTTTCTGCCTCCTGATGCCAAAAGGTCTGTGTAAAATAAATATGATTTCATTGGTTCAGAATAGGGATCGACCGATTTTATCGGCCGGCCGATATTTCAGGCCGATATTAGCATTTTTACGTGTATCGGCATCGGCTGATACATGGCTGCTGCTTTCGCCGATTTTCCCGGCGTTATTCAGAGACAGGCGTCCACACAGGCAGCTCTGTTTTGTTGGAGACGCTGCAGTTCACGTGCAGACCATGTACTGCCCCTTCCACGCTAGCAGAGTGCTCTAGCCTGCTCTTTATGACAACAGTAAGTTTTAAACTTTCAATGCGTCTTTGACTTAGCTGAAATATTGCCATACACTTTGAAAGTGGAAACACGTTGCTCTAAATGTGCTTGCAACTATAGCTAAGCAAGTTTTTTTTTTTGTACTTTGTACTTTGTTTGTTTTGCGGGTCCAAATGAAAAATGCGAATGTCGAATGCCTCGTCTATAAAAGTGCTTGCCATTGCATTCAAGGAGCTGCAAATAGCTAAGTTGTAGGCTATCTGTATGCATACAGTAGCTGTGACGAACACTTGTAATATGATTAAATAATGCAGACGTTGTTCTGTGGTTCCGTTCTGTGGTATTTGTGGGAGTTTTATTCTGCGACCTGGAGCGGGGGAAGTTGTCATCGTAGTGACATCAGAGCGCAGACCCCTCCCCTCAAGAAGAGCTTTAATGATGAGAGATGATATTTATACGTAGTTGAATATTAATTTGTGTTAACGTTTTTCATGTTCTAGACATTAAGTACACCGTGTGTCTTACTTGTGTTTAGAGCCGTTTGCTGACGTTATTATCATCAATCCAGTTCAATGGTGGTTGAGTTTTTCAGTCAGCGTCAGCTACCAAACAGAAGTTTGTGTGTGTGTCCGCGTGCGTCTGTCTCACTCAAAGGGACACATGCTTAGAGGCGAAATTAGAGATTGCCGCGCCACTTGAGGAGAGCTTTTAAAATGTTTAGAGGTATGTTTTATACGTTGTTGAATATGTATACCTTTTAACATTGATGCAGTTTAGAACAGAAACTTGAACAATTTGTTGGTTAATGTGCATCTGACATCAACGTTATTTTCCTCTGCTGACTTATGTTCTTTGGTTGACAAATCCGGCAGCTTTTACATTTTCGTTTAGACCTACTACTGTGTTGTCTTTGTATATTAGGCGGGATATTAGCCACATGCTCTTTTTATTTTATGTAGAACATTTGAAACCATGGCAGTCTCTGTTTCCTCCATTATAACTTGCAGCTCCTAAACTGGGAGAACTTGCAGTGAGTGGTGTGTGGGGTAAAGAATTGGGGAAATGCGCATATTATACACAATTCTTTTACAGTCGTTTTTTGTTCAGTATTGCGGTTTACATTTTCCTTATCTTAGGAAAGACACAATTTTTTGTTTACATTTCTTTTAATTGAGACTTGTAACATTTGTTATCATCTAGTTATTTTTATGATGTAATTTGAGGGAGCAAAAGCAGTATCGGCTCAAATATCGGCTCAGGAAAATCGGCAGTCCGTATCGGTCATTGGCCAAGGCTGATGAAAAAAAATTGGTATCGGCACAAAAAATCCATATTGGTCGATATATAATTTTTTTATCAGAACAGTTCTGACCCAACTTCCTAACTGAATGTATTCTCTTGTGCTGTAGCTTCCAGACACTGGTTAACAATAATTCCAAGTGTGCATATCCACTGGTTCACTATGAACAGTTCTCTTACTTATTCTGAACACCAGCTGGTTCTCTGAGTAGCTCTGAGGTGTTAACCCGAACGGAAGAGCTGTCTTATCTCCTACTTTCATTCTAACAGACTCGGTTTCAATGCAGACATTTCTCCATGTAAAGTAGTGAGCAGTGAAGAGGCTTTGATTCGTGTTGTACAATTTCAGCCCATTGTACACATTTCCCTGATGATTATAGTATTATCCCATATGTAAGTCAGACCATTCATAGTTATTTTATATTCCATAGAGGGATCTCTTCAGGAGCTGTGACTTAGTTAGTATTACCATTGTGCCGGTCCGTGATAACATCAGACGTTTGATTGAGGAGTAAATCATTTCATTGCCACTTTCCAGTATCCAATTTCCATCCGCCTACGTGTTTCAGCAATTGAGTTAAGATGATGAGCACCTCATTCCCTGGGCTACGATTAGATATTTGTGCAAAACTGTCCTCAGCGCATTTTTTTGTATTTATAAAGCAGCACGGGAAGAGTAAAGACCAACCACAGTATCACTTTAGTTAGAACAATTTTTTATGAATTTTAATATGTATGTATTTTAATATACTGCATTAGTGTCATTGACCTCGTCTGACTCTTTTACTTTCACTAGACAATAAAAACACTAGGAAATAGTTTTCATCCAGTAGTTATTGGACAGTTCAGTGAAGGAACACATTTAGTTGCTATTTCTGTAGTGACACATCTGTAGACAAGGAAAGACTGCAGTCCACACTTTGCTTTTGTTAAACTGGCGACTGCTGCCAGCAACTGACAAGAAAACAAATATCCAGTTCTTTAATTAAGTTGATCTATTATATTGTAGCATACTACCCAACAGAAGGACATGTTTCCTGCTGATTGTGCACCTGGGTGTTTTAACAGGAATAACTGATAACTGAATCATCACATTTCAAAGGGCATATCTTAGACCTGAAAATATATTGTGAAATGATCTAGCTTTGGGCTATTTAAAAAACAAACGATTTCCTCAGCCAAAAGTCTAACCCTTTCTGTCCTATGGGATTATACCTTGAGGTGGCTTTTTGAAGTTAACATGTTTGTCTTTAAAGTTGTGTTAGCCTGCATAGAATATTAAGTAATGACAATACGTACTTCCAAGTAAAACATAGAGCCATAGCAGCAAGACTCAAATAATATGTTCGATTGGCTGAGTGTATGTACTTCTGCAGTGTGTGTAGATGGTCAGGTATTCAGTAGACTGACTGAATGGTGGAACAAACTCCCTTTGAGCCTCTTAGAACTAGACCCGATGCTCCGGTTCAGTCCTCGTCAGCCGCTGACAGTCTGCCAGTGAACGCAACCTGGCTGGGGTCAGAAAAGTAACGCCGCAGGCTTTTATTTGGCATCAATTTGAATAGACATCCCAGACGGGTCAGAGCACGCCCCCGGTGAACGGCCGGCCCGTCTTCAAAATGAACCGCATATATAGTAGAAAGTGCCAGGTGATCCTAGAGCGGGTTATACCGGTGCTGTTTGCTGATTCCTTTCACATGCGAGGGAGCCGTCAGTGATGATACTGCTCACTCTCCAAGGGCCAACTCAAGCCAACAGTTGTCCTGATTCTGTTTCTAATGGAATCCCCATGGAAGCTTCAGCAGACCCAAGCAGAATGTCAAATAAGACTGGTTCACTCTTAAAAACAGAATCCAAAAAGGGTTCTTCATTTGTCCTCATAGGAGAACCTTTCATAGAATAACTCTTTTTGGTGACGTATGGAATGCTTTTGGGATCCATTAGAACCTTAAAAAAGGATCCCTATGGGGACAAATACATAACCCTTTTTGGATTATTTGTTGTTTTTCCGGTAAATCAAGCAGCATAAAATTAAACTTGTTCACTCGATGAACTAAATCAACAGCAAACCTTCATTATTTCTCTTTCCATTGTTCATGTTTCGAAACAGGAGGTGTTTCATTACCGATAACTGAGGTGTGAGTTGAACGGCATCACTTGATTCTAACTGCAGCAAAACATTGGGTGCGTGTGAGACGGGACCAGAGGGAGGTCGACCGTGACTTCTCTGTGTGCTGGTTCAGATGCCCTTCCCCTGGGCAGGACTGAGAGAGGAGCATGTTCTCTTTTGCGTCTTGTCAATCTCTCGCTCACCACCCCCTTATCATGTTCTACCTTTCTCGCGCTCCCTTTTGCCACGCGCCAGTCTGACGCACAGCACCAGCCATACCATTTGTTTTTACTCCGCGTCTCTCTGCTTTGCTTGCTCACACCTCGCGGGCGTCAGCCGTGTCTCTCGGCCCCTTTCCCCAGCCACCCCCCGAGCCTCAGCCTCCCTCAGTTTCCTCTCACCCCTCAACCACCTCCGCCGTCGTCGTCTCGCTAACATTCCTAGCATTGTTCGACAAGATGAAACGAACAGCGCTGTTGTTGTGAGTCCCACAGGCAGGCTGGGAGAACAATGCAGCAACAGGTGATGTTGGATGTCTTGCGTTCACACCGAGATGTTGTAGCATTGGCAGTGTTACCATTTTTTTTACAAACGTGGTCCGAAGTGTTTTGTTTATTTTTTTAAGGGGCCAAAGCATTGCTGGCACCCACATGCGATACAGCTTATACCATAGTTTTAGGAACAATTGGCACGCTAAGGTATTTCTGTATTCTTTTCACACAGTCAAGTCCCTTTGAGTTTGACCATCACGCCCTCACGCTGCTGCCCTGACATGGTACTGGGGTATGTTGTCTCAAGGTGTGTGTCCCTCTTCTTCTGCGTTAGTCGTCCTCTGGCTCAGAGGATGTGAAAACAAACAGATGGCGCTTCTCAATGGAGCTGCCCTGAGACTTCATCTCAATAAGAGCAACAGGTGCGGAAGGTGACTGGCTACACAATTTGGGCTGAAAATTCTCCTGTAAGGCATTACATTTTCAGTCAGTTATCTAGTTCTGCCTGGACTTATTTTCCTCCCTTTTGTTTCCAAAGAGAATGGGCAAAGAAAGCTATCAACTAATACACATATGGAAAATATGTGAATAACAGTAGTATTGCATTTTGTTTTAAAGCATTCCTCTTCTTTATTCTGGCGACAAAATGCTTTCGGAATGATGATTAATTCAAATCCTCGTTCAAATTGTAGAAAGGGCACCGTGTAGCATTTGTGACTGATCCGCTATTTCTCCCCAAACGGTTTGCCAATCAAAGTATAGCCAGGCGCTGCCGTGACATTTGCAAATGTAGGGTTCTGGTAGGGAATTCTGTTGATATCCAGACAAAGTGGCTCATTCCCTGGCATGAAATGTGCACGTCTCAGATAGCGCTAAAGGACTAATGATTTCAGTCAGAGAGAGGAGTGAAAGTGGAGTGGAGGTTAAAGTGTTAGAGAGGGATAGAGCCAGCTGGGAGTTAGTGGGCTTGCTACAGAAAACCCACTCCTTTCCTGAGGAGAGTTAGTGAATAAGGCTTGCTACAGAAAAAACACTCCTTTCCTGAGGAGAGTTAGTAAATAAGGCTTGCTACAGAAAACCCACTCCTTTCCTGAGGAGTAATGTTGAGAGCTCCAACAGAGAACAGGAAAAAAATACCTTTTTTCTTTTTTTTCTGGAACTCCCTCTTTGCCTGTCTTTGACTTTGGGTCGTCTCCTCCTGATGGGTCGGCTTAATGACCACCGAGGCGGTGACAGAATCCCTTTATCTCCCTCAGCACAGGGGCTCTGGATCTGGCAACACGGCCGTAGCCTTTCCAGTCTGAGAACCGGCTGCGACACGGAGGATGGCAGGGCCTGGAGCCTAGCCAGGCTTAGCTGATCCTGGGGTTAGTGCTTAGCTCATCGGGGCCCAGGGGGGCACAGCCTCTGCCGGCTGCCTGGTGTATTTTCTCACCGGGATTTCAGAAAGGTTACGGGCCAAAAGACGATGACACGGTCTCTGAGGACTGGAGCGCTGAGCCACCTACTCACCGACTTTGACAGCAGGAAGGTAGCCTCCGACAACAAAACAACAAAGGGCTTACTGTAGTGAAGAAGAATGACAGGTTTGGCTGCGTACTGACGGGATGATGTAGGTGGGACGAGAGGCAGCAGTAGGTGTTATTCGGAGTGTTGTTAGGAACAGATGGGCTGGTGCATCTCAAGAGAATGCCTTCGATTTCTTAACTGGCACTTCAACACATTCTTGCTCTCCCTTTTTAATCTTTTTTTTTAAAGTTCAGGAAGTAGAGATGTACTTTTTAATTGTACGTGACATATTTCAAATTTGCCTTGTGTATTGTTTGTCGATACATTTTTTTCTTTGTCCTATTTAGGTAGTTTGCCTAAATCTAAACTATACCATCCCACTACAGTTAAAGATTTAACTGAGTAAAGAAAATGGTTATGTGCAAAAGCAAATATTTTTAGCTGACAACTGTCTTTTTTCTTGTGCTTCTTTATCTATAAGAGGTTCAATGTGTTTTTCAAAACAAGTACAATTTGATTAGCTTCTTTTCCCCCTTATCTAAACCATAGCTGACACTTCTGTTAGTTATTGGGTGAAGTTTATCATGCCTCTAAAGCCCAATCGGGCACACTGTTAAAGGTAAATATCACCATAGATAAGCTACTTACTGTACTACTTACTAATGTTAGTAAGCAACAACAGTGTGCTCCTTTGTGTTTAGTTTGCCAGGCGATGTACCACAAACAGTATGTATGTGATACAGAGATGTGTTTAAGTTACTTCATATAAGTCCATATCAAGTCTTAGGTTAACCATGCTTCTTTATGTTCTGTATGGGGAGCAAATGGTTAGATGTATTAGCTAGGTATTAGCTACTGTATCTATCTAGAAAATATTAGAAACAGGCCTAATTCCTGACAGCCAGCTAACATTAGGATTCTCCAAACTTTTCAAGCTAGCTTGGAACTCGAAGCTAAAAAGGCTACCTAGCTACAATACAGTAGCATTGGGATGTTTTGGTGAATGATAACTAACCTAAAGATACCATAACTTAATGTCAGACAACCAGCTAGATATTTACAACCGTCAAAATAGTGAGCATTCTTCCTGTTGTTTTTACATTTAGAGAATCCAAAAGTTAGCAAGCTATTTATTGTTTCAGCTACAGTAATTTTAACTAGTTAGCTAACACAAACTGCAAAAAATGACACTTAAAAAATAAGTAGAAACACTATGAATACAAGCTATTTCTTGCTTGTAATAAGTAAAATGATCTGCCAATGGAACAAGATAAATTACACTGATGTTCAGGGCATATTTACTGAAAACAAGTATTATTATCTAATAAAAATATAGCTTGTTAAGAAAATACTTCTTATTTTAAGGATGGTTAGATTTTACATGAATACAAGATAAATATAGTTTTTTGCCAATGGAACAAGATTTTAACACGTTATTTGCAGTGCAACCATATTCTACTAAGTTAGCTGGCTGTTTGATTCAGGCTTACTTCTCTGAGGAGAAAGGAGTTTCAATGCTCCGCTTTCCGACTGCAGGGATTTTTGCAGTTCCTAGAACATAACGTTCCTATAACCCTTTTTTTCTTGTGTTCCGATAGAAGAAATTGCGGGATTTAGTTCCTCGCACCGCCGTTCCTATAACCTTTTTAGCTCCTACTCCAGAGCAGGGTCTTTCCCTTTTCCCTTTTTCTAGGTCTACGTTGATTGGTCCAATTGGCCGGTCGCTTCGTTTGTCTGTTGCGTGTAATAATACATATTATGCTGGAGCCTTCGTCTCCAGTAGCTACTCAATTTCTATGACTCCAGCCTAGTTTTTAAACGCCGCAATTCGAACTCCGTAGGACTATACAACTGAAATGTTGTTGTATGTGGCGCTATGCTAAAGTCTAGAGATGACGCTATAAAAGCCTGTTGCGGTGTCTGCGTCACTCTCTTACCCCTCCTACAAGTTCCTATGGCCACTTGACCAGTGCGAATGCAAATAGCAAAACCGGTTTTGGGGGAGAGTAGTTAGTAGAACTTTTTAGAAGTGGACAGTTCCTATAACTACGTTCCTTTAATTACTTGGTCGGAAAGCGGCTAATATCAATCCCTTGAGCTGTCAGAATCAGAGCCAGAAGGCAGGTGTTTTCCTATTCTATATTTACTGTCTAATGACTACAAGTTCAAGTTGAGGCTCAAGTCTCTTGAACAGATCGTAATTGAAGTCAATTTATGTGTGACTTAAGTGCAACTTCAGTCCAAGTCCGCCAACTCTGTTGTTTTAACGACACATGTATCTCCCTTTTTGCGGATAAACAATAAATTAAAACACATTTACCAGTAACTGTAATTTGAACACTGATGTTCGTTTATACTATATCTTAGAAGTTATATTGCTCTTGCCAAAAACACAACATATTTTCTAGTTAGAGGCTTTTTTCCAATTTCATTTTGAAAAGCGAATCATTGCTTTTTCAAATTTCCACTAAAATCTGGTCATTCTTATGAAGGCCTCCACCGTGTGCTCTAATAATATTCAGAAATCAAAAAACAACAACATAACTCAGTTTTAGCTTTTTAAAGACTGGTGAAAACACTTCTGCTTGTGTACAACATAAGGGAAAGGCAGAACAATCCACATTTATCAAACATGGTTAAGAATCAAATGTTGTGGCTAGCAGATGATAGTTAATTACCACAGATAACATTACCAATAACCAAGTTTCAAATAAACACAACAAACTCAACTTTTTACCGCCTTAGTCCTGATAAAGCTGTTGTGATCCTAAGACGATTAGTAAATGCAGTCCTCGATATGTATTTGAATATGTTTCACCAGTTGAGAATAAAATCTGTTGCTCGGTTCAAAGACGAATGATCAAACATGACGACAATCCAATGCTCCCTCTAGCCAAGTACATCTGAAATCCACCTTATTGTTCTAGAAATATCTAGAACATGACACAAATCAAATAAGGGTGTAGGTCACCATTATAGTCTGGATTTGTGGTGTTTCTATAATCCGCTTCACACTGGCATACAGCTTGTACCAATTCACCACAACACCCATTATGATGTTCTTCAAACTAATGTTTTGGCAATTTATCTCTGGAATTTGGTTCAGTTCATTCGTCGGTTTGCAGGAAAATGACATCATCATAGTAGCTATGTCTTTGTTCTTCAGTGTTTAATATTTATGCAATTATAGTTAAAATATTACACTTTGAATAATTTATTTGCCAGAAGAATTGAAATCGTACTTTGTCAAAGCTGTTGATTGCCATCCACAGACCTTAAAGAGGGCGAAGTATTTTATTAGTTTTGTCCTCTGTCTTCTAGATATGGTCATAATTCTGTATATTTGCTCATATAGATAGAGCATTTAGAGTGCGAAAAAGTAAGCAAGCCATATCAGATCTCAAATTGCTGAGGATAAGAAAGAGGGATGATGCTTGTGGGAAATTGCCCATTGCTCATGCCAAGGTAATAATAACACACTGCCACCTATAGTGGATTTTGCGGCAGCCATTAAAGAACACACAGAATGTCTGCCAGGAACTTGTCATTTAGAAGAAAGATGTTGAAGGTGTCTTTTAAAAACGGCTCAACTTTTTTTAACAAGTCCTTATCTCTCCCCTCTAGTGGCTCATTTCAGAGGCAGCAAACACGAGGAGTCTGCTCATCATCCAAGCTAAATAACCTGGGAAAAGATACATGATTGCTTAAAATATCTTTGAAAAAAACAAATGAGAGTATAGTGTATGGTTTTAACCCATATCACAAAATGAGGGCTATGGTTCGGTAACCTAATACTGGGATAGTAGTCTTTTAAATACAGTAGAAGTAGACATAATATTCACAGAGAAATATATACACTGCTCAAACATGTAAGGGAACATGCAATCATCATAGGATAACACAAAGTTAAACACGGTAAACTTTAGGGAGACCAATCTGTCCAGTAAGAAAGCAGAAGCGATTGGGAATTAATGTCACCTGTTTTGGTGCAAATAAAGATGACAGCAGGTGTACTGGAGGCACTAGCAAGACAACACCCAAAAGAGGAAAGGTTTTGCAGGTGGTGGCCACAGACAATTGCTCTCTCCTTATCCTTTCTAACTGTATTTTGTTAGTTTCCTTGTCACTACTGGTAGCATGAGGCAGTACCTGCAGCCCATTCAGGTTGCAGAGGTAGTCCAGCTACTCCAGGATGTGCCGTGGAAGAAGGTTTGCTGTGTCTCCCAGTACATTCTCAAGAGCATGGAGGTAGAGGTGTACAGAGACATTTGATGGTGTGTGTGCCTACAGAAATATAGATGGGCAATAATATAAGCCTTGAAACCATAGAAACAATCATGACAAGCTAAACATATTTTACTAATAAAGCTTAGTGTTGCACACAAACTAGTCAAAACCTAATTTAGATGACCTAACACAAATGTATAAAAATAAATGTATTGATCTTTGATTTCATTAGCAATGGATGTCTACACAGAAAACACACCCCACACACAGGAGTGCTACATTTCTTTAGGAAGGACACAAAGCTATAACGACTACTAGTACATTATATTTCACCCTGCGGCTATTCTTCACAGAGTCATTTTAATACAGAATATGTGAGCAGAGCAAAGCGGTCAGAAACCCACTCATTCAGAGCAGTTTGTGTGCACCTCTCTTTTTCTCACTGCAATAAATGTTCCATTCTCACAGAAAAACTACCCACCTCTCCATAACGTTCCATTCATTTTCCTGTTTAAAAGCATAACCTATATTGGCTACCATTAAAATTTCATACACTCAATACTAAAGATTTTGACAACAAAGCCTATGCCCAAATCTAAAGAAAAGTACTAAAAGGAATAAAAAATGCTAGAATGGCCATCAGACAATAATCTATTCTCATACCAAACCACCCAGTAATGTACATTGGTTATGTTAGTTCAAAAGATGTATTACAGAGGGGCTAAAGGTTTTATTAGGACACTAAAGAAATTAAAATGTGGCATTTTACGTGAATACCATAGTTATCGATAAATTACAACAGTGATCAACATTTGCAAAATGAATAATGTCTTGGATTTACTATTGATCAATTTAATGCCACTTTGGTTAATGTCTTTTAAAAACATGCAAATCCTTCTGTGTTTGATCAGTAGCTGCGTCTTTTAGAAAAGTGCAGGCTTTGTGGAATAGATGCAACTGACAACAATATTAAGTAAAAGTACAACCATTTTAAGAGATTCTTCAATTGTAACAAAATTGAAGTACTTTTGCGAGGGTACAATGAATTATGATACTAGATTGCTTGTCTCCAACTAGGCTGTTTAAACTACCAAACATTCACTTGCGAAATATGTTTTAATTGCATTCATTTTGGGATAAATATATACATAGTCATGTTAATTCATGAACTATGGGCACACAAGCCATTCCTCAAGAGTGGACTTTATTAAACGGTTTCAATGTAGAAGAAAGAAAATACAAACCTGCTCATTTCGTACAGAAGCAAGAGGAACCAAAGAAAAAATAGACACATTGAATACAAATTTTTTTTCTCAGTGAATTACACAATGTGCAGTAAAGATTTTGATCTTTCATATATTTTGGTCGTCAAGTCTTGATGTGTGATTTCACTTTTCCCTTAATTTTTTTGAGCAGTGTATATGCAATTGATGTTTATCTTTTCTTGTCTCAGTGTAATATTACATCTGTTGTTTTCTGCATTGTACTCAAAATCAAATTTGTTTTCTTTCTGATCTCTGGTCTATCACTAATGGTGGTGTTCAAGCTTTGTTTCCAGTCAGACTGATGTTAACAGCTTACCTAACCCTGTTAGCGTGAAGACTCAAACAAAACAGCGCAGCATGGTACACAAGAACACCTTTTGCACAAAGACACCGGTTGAACTAGCGATTAAGGTTCTCCAACTCAATAAATCTCGGCTTGCCTGCTCCACTTTTGACAGCAGTTCTTTGAAGGATCAGCCACAACCGTTTCAGACTTCTCTCATCAATTAGCATTGCAAATGTGTGACATTTTACCCTCGCAGCGTACTCTCACAAAAACTCTGAAAATCCACCCCGATGTTCTTCCTGGACTGAGGCCAAATTGACCAGGTCTGAGGTGCCTGTGAATGGATGGATTACATGAACTTGTGCATCTTTTATGAGCTGTCTGTCATTACCCTCACTGTGGAGTGCTTAGGATTTTGTTTCTTTTCACCAGGTGAATGATTTTCCTATCACCTTAATGGTTATTAAGGATTTGTTGGTAATGAGCAGGGAATATATTTCATCCCTCATAGTGAAATTCCTCTTTGTTGAATTCAAATCAACTGGTCCAGATTCTTCCCATGGGTGTTTTTAAACGTGTCTCCGTTTTGTTCATGTAGGAGGAGTTTTTGCTTGTTAACCTTGACTGAAATGTTTGTCTGAAAACAATCTACTCTAGGTTATAATTGAACGTGAAAAGATTTTAAATGCATGTCTTTACGCTAATCACTCCAAAGCCTGTTAGACAGGAACAATACAGTATACTGATTTGTATCGTGATACACTTCAAAGTATGAAGTGGTTCTATTAAACAGATTTATATTATAATTTTGTTGAATAGAAACGCTTTGTACTTTGAAGTGTATCACATTACTAATCAGTATAGTGTATTGTTCCTGTCTATTACTGATTTGATCATTAGGATTAGTGCTGTGTACGCTAGAGGTGCTGTATGCTTACACGACAGATAGGCTGGTGAGATTGAATACTTAGCCCTTTGAAACAAAGTGCTGGCTGCAAAGTGAAAATGATGGCCACCATGGCAGGTTATTACCGAGATCCTAGGAAATACCGTTTTATATGTAGCCTGTTATTGAATGCCTTCGTCGATGTACAGGTGTGTAGACCTACAGATAGGGTTAATATTTTTACATTGACTCGAGGATGAATTGAGGCGAGGTAGAAAGGGAGAGACATCATACTGCATCCACGGTTGGCTTACTTGTACGATTTATGCGTGTGTATCCATCATGTCAGCCCTGTCTGCGTCCAACACTGTTTTGTCTTTGAACCAGCATGTAATCGTCTGACGGTAGCTGTGGAAATACTCACCCAGAGCCTGGAGATCTAAGCACCCCCCCACCCATAAGAGAGGCTGCCCGCTGTTTACATTCCGATCCGTCTGATAGGCCCATCAGAGTTCTCCGCATCGGGGCATCAGATGGGGGGGGGGGGTAAATT
>JACXGM010015320.1:0-12698 GCA_016801145.1 Umbra pygmaea | reverse complement strand
TTAGCCTTACGCGTCGTCAAACACACAGATAATGTACATTATGAACTAATGTATTTTCGCAGCCTCTTCAAAGGAGCCTTTATATATGTGCAGTGCACTTAGATTGACACTGCTTAATTTCCTTGTGGATAAATAAGGTATCTCATAGATAGAGCAGAATTTTATGCGTAGGTTTCCAATGGCAATAGAGAATCAGTTGTTGACTCATTAAGGATGACAGAATGACATACAATCTTGTTGATGATCAAGTATTTTTAATGAACATGCGCGTACAAACACACACAGACACGGTCATTGGTGTGACTGTTGCTCAGCAACTATAAATATAAACTTATACCGAATTCAGATTAGAAACTGTAAACCCCAAAAAAATAAAAAGTGAATTACATCATTTTTAGAAGTCGTTAAACCCACGTCAAGAAGCGGGACAACGGGATGAGGAGAGTGGATGGTTAGCGAGGGATACCCGGTTCGTCTACCAATAACAACATCTCGTGTGAACACATTACTGACAATTTGATAATTGAATTAGTAGTCTATATTTTACTGATAACTTCAACTATACTAAAATAAATGTTACTGGAATAATTTGAGGAATGTTTCATTTACATAAAACGTGTTGTCTTTCTTAACGCTGTATGCACCTTCGCGGTGAAGTGAAAAATCGATTACTGAGCAATCGATGACAACACATTTAGCTAGCACCTTCCCTTGGGAGAGCGCCTTTGTAACGTCGTACTTAAGAGGCAGCGTGATAAGAAGCTTCCTAAGGGAGACTTCGGGGAACACACTTAGGAACATAAACAACTTCGGTAAGATATATCTTTTTGAGTCTTCTTAGCGGGCTAAGAGTAAACGTTATCGGGAAACCGGGCCCAGGGTTGCACAGCACTCATCAGTAAACAAGACAGTTTTTTTCAAACGTTTCTGCTTGTGAGCTTTGCTTAGGGGTGGCTGAATAGTAGGTTTATGCACAACTGCAAGCACCATCAAATACCTGTTTTCTGCTTTGTAATGGCCTTTTAGCAGCTGCTCTCTTAATAATCTGATGAATTCGTCTGGCATTAACCTTCCTCATTATGCCTTTATTTGCACAAACCTGTGCTCTGAATCAGCCACAAATGTCTTTACAGTATGATGATCACACTTAAGTTTTTGTGAAATATCTAATGTTTTCATACCTTCTCCAAGGCATTGCACTATTTGCTTCTTTTCCTTAGCAGATAGATCATTATTCTTTCCCATAATGCTTGAAACCTGTGGCCTGCTTAATGATGTGGAACATCCTTCTTAAGCAGTTTTCCTTCAATTGGGCTCACCTGGCAAGCTAATTATCACAGGTGTCTGAGATTGATTTCAACAATCCAAAGAGCCCAGAGACACAATATCATCCATGAGTTTGACTGAAAACAAAATATTTAATGTTTATGACCCATAGTTCCAATTTGCATAATAATTTGGAACACAGTGTAGCAGGAAAAGCATTTGTGAGTACGAACCCCAAAACCCTGACCATTTGAAATAATCTGCCATGAAGTACACCTGATATTGTGAAATGATGAAATGCACAAAGCATCTTAGATTGTCAGCATTGTAGGTTAGCAGGCATAGCAAACTTGTGAAGTTTAAATAAGTCTAAAAAGGTTTAAACTTTAAAAAAGTAAGTATATTGCAAATTTGCTCACTAATATTTACCTAAACATGCTAGATAATTTTTTTTAAAGGCAGAGATAAACGCTGGAGAAAAACAAAATATAAAATGTTATTGATGATGTCCACTCTCGATACACAATGGAACAACATGCCCCACACCACCGGATACCAAACCAAAGCAAAAAGGAAAACAAAACCCTAAAAAGCCAGGCTCATCCACCAATACAGATGATCTACTTACACTTGATGTAGAAATTACTGCTCTGGATGCTATCCATGTGACAATCGAAAGCTTGTGTAAAGAAATGTTCACTGGCATTCCAGAAATCCCTGGCTCTGATAACCCCGAAATTGCGGTCAAGTAATTTTTACACACCACACTGAAAATATAAACTGACACTGTTAACAAAATACCATTTCAACGGGTGCATAGATTTGGTTTGCGACACAATAACAACAGATGTCCGCGACCAATCATTGTAAAGTTTGAACACTTCAAACAAAAGGAGATGATTAATGGCAAATGCAGAGAGCTCAAGGGGACTGACTTCAGAATGAATTATCCATTTCTACAAGACATTAATGACAGAAGAATACTATAACTGATCCAAAAAACAAAAGAGCAAATGGGAAAAGAGCATATAGGCCTATTGTAATTGAGTAATTGTTTATAGATGGGCAACTACTCCATGATCAGAATACAACACCATGGTTATTTTAGAAACCATGTGTATTCTTTGTATACAATCATAATGATTTATAGATATAAACAAAACAATGCCACACAATCGAGCATAAACCATAACCCCCTAATCGCTAGTGTCCTTAACTACCGGAATAAAAATTATACTAATCAATACTTTAGTTTTATTAATGGTTAGTGGTGAGCTCAGTATATCTAGTTATAATTGTAATGGCTTAGCTGATTATACAAAAGAAAAGCAGCTTTCTTATTCTTTTTTCAGCTGTCCCAAAAAAAAGTGCTTATAGAAGATAGAATGTGCTCTGATTGGGATCCACTTCACTCTGGCTGAATCCCCAAGAGGACTGGGATACTGAAATTTCAACCAAAGCCTTTTTAAGTCATTTGCAACCAGCAGGCCCGGTTCTACGGGGGTGCTTGGGCACCCTCAAACAAAGGTGAAAGCACCATCAGATTAAATTATTAAATAGCACACAAACAAGATTTCACCGACAATAGAAACACAGATGGATTTCACATACAAAATAAATCCATAAACATGATTTTTCAAATCAGAAATTATTTAATTACGCGTTCATGTTTAATGCATTTGATTGGTTGTGTCCTTTTGCAATCGTGATATGCATAGGTGAAGCTGTCTCTTTAATTGCCCACTTTGCTTGCATGTGTGCGTCAGCTGTTTTGCTGAAAAGAACTAATCCTTTGTTGTCGGAAATAAAATGTCTAAAATGTTAGTTACTTATTTTAACTTCATTCAACTGCAGAATAAAATCGGTTTCAATACTTCATACATTTGCAGTACTGCTGCTATTTGGGAAAACAGCACTCTGACCCTGGATTTCCACCAACTGCGGAACGGCTGCAGATCGGCTCCGCTTGGTGTCGGCTCTGTGCTCCGCCATCATTCAATACCCACCAGGTCCGTATTGGTTGCGGAACGGCTGAGAGTGACTATACGAGGACCCTCGCGAATTCACGTATGATCGCGCAATATAACAGCATATATACTGTACTGAATTGCTGCAGAGCTCTCCAGCATCCGGCAGAAATAGAAGCTCTGCGTATCTGCTCTGGAGGGCTGCGGATCGCCGGAGCTGGGACAGAGTCGGAACACAGCCGTTCCGCAGTCAGTGAAAATACAAACATTGACTTTAATGGACACCTATTGACTCCGCCGCCGTTCCGGAGCGGATCCGCAGCCGTTCCGCAGTTGGTGGAAATTGCCGGTTACTCGTACAGGGCATTTCCCCCATATTTTGAATTGTTGCCATTCTAACTGCATTTAAACCATGCAGTAAACTACTCTAAATGCACATGCCATGGTCTAAACTACTAGGGTAACATCATAGTGTAGGCTATGCATGGTAGGTTTTTGTTAGTTTTTAAGAAAATGAGAGACATAGGCTACTCGATCATGCCAGATCGCATATCGTTTAACAAAACAGAAATTACAATATTGTCAATAGGTATCACTTAGCCCTATTTTGAGGAACTATTTTCTAGGGGTGTTATTAAATGACCGTGAGACCGACACTTATAGATGAACACCGTCATTAGAACTCCATAACTAAATATAAAAAAAAAATGTAATCATACCAAGGGCCCTATCTTACACCCAGCGGAATTTACTTTTTACACAAACACATGTATCATTCCTATCTTGCACCCGACGCATATGGGACTTTTCCCTCCACAGACGCGCATCGGTAAATTAGGGAATGAACTTGCGTTCGTTGGGTGGTTCAGCGAAAAAAAGAGGTGTGTTCTGGCGCAAACATTCCCTGGTGCTTGCAGTTCCCAAAAACAATTTCGCCACTGACCAGGAAAAACCTGGGCCCGCATTTATCAAGCTTCTCAAAGTGCCATTTTAGTCTTAAGTCCTGAGAATTGACAAAATTTACTCCTACTCTCAAACTTAAGTGTAAAAGCAAGTTATCAAATTTCTCAAAGCTAAGAATCACTCTTACTCTCCCAGCTATTTAAGACTGCTCGAGAGGTCTCTCAAGTGGGTAAGAGTTGCCAGTAGGGGCTTGTGATGGTGTAGACAGAGACGTGCGCAAATCTTTTAGGAGAGGAAGAATGTTTTTTTTTAATTGTTTGACGCCCCTTAATTAATTAAAACGATATTGTTTGGACAGAGCAGGCATCATCTTCATCAGCGAATGAGTGAGGAACGTCATTTCACCAGTGACATTTGCTCAGCAATTCATCATTTTCAGATTAATTGAAGGTGGTGATTATGCTTTGTTTGCAACGCAAGGCTGATGACTTGGCCCATCACAACCATCAATGAGACAAATTGTAATGGAAACAATTATTGCACTTACAGCTCAACACAGTGTCACACATTTCACTGACATCCCAACAACACCCCGCATAATCCAACAGAAGCAAACACAATTCATGGAAATAGCCGGCTTCCCAAGAGTAGTAGGCGCAATGGATGGCACTTATATAAAGGTCATTGCTCCCAGCATCAACGAGAATGTTTATATGAATAAGAAGAGGTACCACAGCATCAACACACAAGTTGAGTTTGATGCAGACATTTTGGATGTGGTACCCAAATGGCCTGGGTCTACCCATGACGCGCAATATTGAATGAAAGTGGCTGTTTGAAAGGCACTTTCTGCCGACAGAGGACACCCGTTCGTGGCTGCTCACCCCTTTCCATATGCCACTGACAGAAGCCCAAATGAACTACAACAGGTAGCCTTTTTGTAAGCTATTTATTCACAATTGATTCATAGTTTATTAACAGAACACTGGATCCTAATATAGGCAATATTTAATATATCCCTTCACAGGGCACATCGTATCACACAAAGTGTGGTGGAGAGGGATTGGCCATATTCTCCACTCACAGCAAGCAGTGTTTTTTATTCGCTCCAGTTCGGGTATCTTTTGGACTCCATGATAGCTATGATTACATCAGTAACTCTAGGCAATATATAGGCAGGTCAGTTAACAGCACACTCGTTTGAAATATTTAATTGAGAAATAGTGGAAAATGTGTTGGAAATCTTTTTTGATCTTGTATTTACAATGTGTATATCATAATGGATTCTCTTGAAAATTCTTTGTCAAATGTTTGTTGAATGTCAACTCCTCTTATGAATGTCACCATTGAATGTGAATTTATCTGAGAATATTCTTAAACAAGTACATCTATTCAGTGATTGGATCTTGCCTATGTCGTTTGCGGCACAGCAAAGTGTTGTGAATCAGCTCTAAGACTGACACTTAAGATTTAGTCCTACACTTCTCTAAAAGTAGGACTGAGATGTTTGATAACTAACTTTTAAGCGCAGCTTTGAGCCAAGAATTTTCTTACTCTTAAGTCAAGTCTTAGCAGTGTTCTTAAGAGTAATTCTAAGAAGCTTGATAAATACGGGCCCAGGTTAAAAGTCAATGGCGTGTTTTTCAGATGCTATTTTAAGGGCGCAACGCGCATACACTTTATTGCTCTTCTCATCAACACAAATGCAGCAGTTCCCATTATTGCAATACATAATTAGAAGGAAAATATTACTACACGAGGGAAATCTTTGTTTGTGTCCGAAGAGGGGGAAAAATAGGCATACATCTGGTGTACACATTTACCCAAATTATTCAGAATGGATTTTTCGCACTGATATACATCAACTGCAAGGGAACCCATTTAATCAACATACAAGTCATTTGCGATGCTAATAGTAAAATCACCCATGTCTTCGCCAATTAACCTGGCTCAAGCCATGACTCATTTATGGCAAACTCTGCCATATTTGATGGGATTCCCCCCTTGGATTGGTGGCTGTGAAGGGGACAATGCAATCAGTTAAAGACATGGCTGAGGATGACACCATTTGATGCCAGCAACAGTGCGTGAAATGCTGTTTAATCGTAGCCTAATTAAACGAACATTAGGCACACTGAAAATGCGTGTTGGGAGTTTGGATAGGACAGGAGGCACTTAAGACTACTCTAGTCACAGCATTCTTAGTGGCTTGTTTTGTTTCACACAACATGCCCATAAATCATGGATGTGTTGATGACATAAATTAGGAAATATTAGGGGACTTAAGGAAATGTGATGTTGAAATGCATGTGCTGTTGCTTGGCACTTAACCCAAATGCCTTAGAGCTTATTTGAAAGAATAGTGAGGCAAGCAAAGTAATCTCGCTATAATGTTAGATTACATTGAAAAAACATTACCATGGATTCATAACCTCGAGATTCAGTGAGAGTGAGCCCAAAACATCATAAAGTATGCCTTATTACATTCCTTTATTTACATTTTGTAAAAAAAAACAATCAATAATCCGCCGTTATAATAGCAATCCGCCATGGAACATGCCCGCGGGCTCTTAAAGGGAATGTGAGCTGACACTCTGATTGGTTTATTGCACGTTATGCCCATACCACACCTATGACTAATGAAGCTACTTCGGACCTACCCTTTTTAGATTTGCGTTGGGCGCAAGAGTCATTTATCCTGCCGGTAAAATAGCAACAGCGCCCGGGACCCTCCCACAATGTCACTTGCGTTTCGCGTTTGATAATTGCGTTTCAGATCATTAAAATAGGGCCCCAAGTGTTTAAATACTAATTTAAAATAATTGTTTTACTAACAGGCTGTGTTTATAAATGGTCTGAAGTCTTTTCCAACTGTATTTGATGCTTTGGAAAATAGCATAACTGAGATTTGCTGATGCATGCAGCGCAGTGGCCAATCTTTGAAGCCGCTCAACGGAGTTAAATGGCAAGTGTGGAGGTGCAAGGCAGCCTATGTTTTTATTTTTCAAACAACACCTATTCTTTAGAGTGGGGGAGGGTGAATAGTCTGTTTCTTTCCCCAGTAAGGTGAAAATATGGATCTTGTTATAAAAAGTTAAATTGACTGTTTTGGCATCTTTTCGTTTTTAAACTTCACACAAAAAGGGCAACGCGAACTGCATTTACAGCCTAGTATAATAACGTGATGGTTGAGATGACTCATGTGAACATGGAGAATATATAAGGTCAATTGTGTTCAACAACGGGTTAGGGAAGTGCTTCCTATACAGTCTAAAAATCCTGTAGGGTGGGGGTCATTGGGTGATAGCGGTGATTTCACATTTCGGTTTTAACCTAGATGGCAATGGAAAACCAAAAAACCTTGATAAGCCTGTGTGCAAAAACTGTATTTGTTACAATTGCCAACACCAGCAATCTCCGTACCCACCTGAAGATTAACCTACACAGACATTGGATTAAACACTGCTTCGCTGCTGCTCAACCATCCACCTCTGGTCAAAGGCAGTTGAATTTGGACCACTGTTATTACAACAGTCGTTATTCATCTTTTATTCTTTGGTAAAGGTATGTAGATTCTATCATTTGTATGTTAATAACTGTCATCTTTGACCAATGTCATAACCATCATCAACATTTCCGAAACTGGCACACCCCTACTATTTTCAGACTACATTTATGTAAGCACCCTCAGAGAAACCAGGTTTGGTGACCAGTACAAAATATTTAATTACCAATTTATTTTAAGGACAACATCAGCTCAGCAGATTCTCATATGGAATGGGATGCATTCAAATGCACATATAGAGACAACTCAATACTACAATAACAAAATAAAAATGTCTGGCAAGAGACAGTAAATTAAAGATTGAGATAGATAAATGAATAGAATGATTAGATACAAAATAAGCAGAAAGAGACGGTCACTATAATACAAGAACGATCAGACCAAAACTATTTAAAAAACAATTCCAATTTGATGGAACATGGTAAAAAATGCACTATATTATTCAATATCTCCAACATAAAAATTCTAACAGAAAAATATCAAAAATGCTACCTCAGTTGAAAACTATTTGGAAAAGACAACAAAGTATTTTGAAGATATATTTTTAATACAGCATCCACTTGACCCAATAATTGATAGTAATTGTAACAATTTGTACCTTAAAAAGGAAGAGTGTAAATTTAACGCACCCACAGGAAGAACAAGGTAAGGTAAACATCTCAGTAGATGACCTCCTGGAAGCTATTTAGTCATTTCAGGTTGGCAAATCACCTGGGCTTGACGGCATTCCAATAGAAGTAAATATCACTTTTTTGAGGAAATGAAATACCCATTATTAGCTTGTTTTAAATATTCTTATCAGAAATCAATATTATTAACTCAAGTGAATCTCTTACATAGTGGGTAAAGGTGATTTTTTAAATCATAAAGAATGGTTTTCTCTCAAGGAGTTTTAGATTGTGTAGAGGTTTGAAGCAAAGATATCCATTAACCTCGCATTTATTCATAATAGCCATAGAAATTAAATAAAAGGCTTGGAAATCCAACATTTTAAATCAAAAGTCTCCATGTATGCAGATGATTCAAGTTTAATTATATTCCCAAATATTTAAACACTTTCCTGTCTCCTTAAAAATCTAGATCACTTTTCAAACCTATCTGGATTAAAACCCAACTGTGAGAAGTGCTCCATATTATGCATTGGATCATTAAAGGATACACCTTTAAAAATCCCCTGTGAACTTCCAATCAAATGGAATGATGGAGAAGTGGACGTCCTTGGTACAGTAAAAAGTAAAACCTGCAGAGTGACACTATAGTTTTCACTACACTATAGGGACAACGCCGAATCCTTCTCCAGTGTAAGTCTTCCCAGCCCCGTTGGTAGAGTTGTTATGTACTTAAAAATATATATAGTCTTGTTTGGGGGAGAGGGGGTTGAGGGGGGTCATGCTGGGCGTGGAGTTTATGGGAGGTCATTTTTGTTGGGACTTATTTGGTGGGATAGATGTTCTGGTCAGTGGGGGGTGGGTGTATGGGGGGGGGTCGGGTTTATGATGGATTCACACCAGCATAAACCAGTACACTACAATCAACATTGTAATCAATCTTCCACATCTTCAAGATGGTGGAAAACGTTGCATACAAATGTCCATCTCCAGCAAGGCAACTAGCAGGAGCTTTTTCAATTTAGTATTCATTGACAGTACGAAAACTCTACTGAGCTGAATCTACTGAGCTGTCAAAGCTTTCCTTCCAATCCCATAAACCCATAGGTGAAAACGATGTATTAGCTCTTCCTCTGTAGTACATCAACTTCCGGTTCTGGTGCCATACGACAAAGCAACACATAAGTTGGATAATTTCAACTCTTGCGACATTCCCACTGCACCGCATCCATATTTTGCCGGATCCGGTAGAATTGCTGCAGCGGTGCACATTGATTCCTATTGAAATTAACAGACTTCAGTTGCAACGCAACCAGTTTGCCATGCCTCGTGTGAATCCAGCATTAGAGGTTAATATGATGTGCATTTTTTTTTCTATAACCTGTTTGCATTATTGGCAATTATATAAACCTGCAGAGTACATTTGGTCACACTCAGAGTTAAGCGACATGGCACTCACCTGTATATAACTCTGAATAGAGTAAATCATTCACTCAAAATAGAGTGGGACCCAATGTACTCTGCATGTTTTCTGAAAATCTTTTTTATTGAATGCCATTTATGCAAACATAGGTTATAGAAAAGTAAATGCAGTCAGAGGAAAATTTACTTAGCAAGTTTTATTGTGTATACACATTTCCAAAAATATTGCAGATCTTGCTTGGCCAAGGTGGATTTCATATTGAAACAATGGACAGGAATGCATTTATCAATTTTTGGCAAGGTTAACCTACTAATTTCACTAGTATTATCCCAGTTTGCACATTTAGACAATTCATCAGACAATTCCTACAACAACAGAATCTGTTTTTATTCCTGTCAAAATGTTTTTATTTATTTATCTGGAATGGTAGGCCAGATAAAATAAAACATGCACATTTATATAATGAATATGAGCAAAGTGGCTTTAAAATAATACATATCAGAGCTTTGAATAAGTAATTTAAAGCCTCCAGTATACCTAAACTATATTTGAATTCAAGCTAGAGATTAATGAGACAGGCTCATCCCATGTTTAATGATGGGTAATTTGCAATGCTGCAAACACAATCTTAACATTATTAATGGATAAGCAGTGACATATTGTTTAACACATCTACATTTATAAAGGAATTTCAAAGCTGAATATATTTCCAATGTAAAATTTTAAAACATAATATATGGTTAACTCGAACATCTTAATTGAAGCTAAACCAATTTTCATGGAAAACATTTACAAGAATGAAACTGTTTTTTAAAGTTCTCATCAACAAAAATGGAAGATTTGTCATTGATGAAGAAATCCAAACAAACTGAATAATTTTCTCATATCAGGGGTATATTCAGCTGATTCCAGCCTTACCAGACAACTGGAGAAAGAAAATAAAAAATCTAGAAAGCAAGGAATATTGTGGCCGCCCATCCATTAAATCATGTATGGCTAAACCGTACTAACATAAACCGTAAAATATATCTCTTCCATTTAACTACAAAAAACATCTGACTGCTCTACCACACAGAATTCAAAACATTTGAGAAAATCTTTTGGATGTTCCACTTTCATGGCACCAAGTGTATGGATTTATATATAAAACAACATTTCATGTAAGATCTTTTCAGTTTAAAATATTGTACAGAATTCTGGCTACTAAAAAACTGCTAACGTATGGGGAATTCAGCAGTTACCACTATGCAGATTGTCAGAACAAGACAGAAACAATAGATAATTTATTTTAGCATTTGCCAGGGAGTCCTATTGGGTTACCGGAGAGGCAATAGTCAACCCATGGACCCCCTCTTCTTTTGGGTAAAATTGTCACACTTTCCCACTATGGTATGGTGTGGCAGTGAACTGAGAAATTGATTTATATGTTGTGTATAGAAGTTTATGCCTATTCATATTATTTGTGGGGATTTATGTTGTATTTGTATATATGAGTTATTTGTGGGGATAGTTAAGTGTGCGCCACCCCCTTTTCTATTGGTGCCTATTCCAGGTTGATTGAGACCGGATAGTCCTGATTAGTGATTGCTTCTAGCCGGTCTCCTTTCATATCTATTTATTGCCCAGTAGAACAGGGATTACAAGTTTACAACACCAGAGGAGGAGCACAACTGAGGACAGGGGCCCTAGCGGAGAGGCAGAGGTGGAGCTACTGATGGAGTCTCTCGAAAAAATTTATTTGGGGGGCTATGTTGGTTGTAGCCCTAGACAGCCAGCCGAGGCTGACATTCCATTCCCTGCTGACAGGTGGGAACAGCTGGTTCCACTACCATCATGGCCACCAAAGGAGCAGCTCGCGCATCCTCCACTGGGGTTTGAAGATGAGCTGGGCCACCCTCTGGAGATCACTGACGTCGTGGTCCCGCCTCCGGACCGCTTTGATGGGTATGCTGTGGGCTGTGGACTACTCCTGATTATTATGTATGTTGTCATGTCTATGGGGCCCATGGCTACCGCCACAGATAAGCTACAGGGGTCTGCCACGTTACAAGGGGGGTCCGGCCAGCTACCACAGGGTTCTGCCGGGCAGCTGACGAAGATGCCTTCAGCTGTGATAGGGAGGCTGCCCTGGTTACCACGCCCCCCTGCTAAACCTCTGTCTTGGGGACTACGGATGTGGGCACTCTCAGGAACTATGGGGGGTGGCCCGGCCCGCTCGGCCTCACTTTCTTCTGCTGGCTTTGGTTTTTTAGGGCCGCATTGGTGTCGCGTTCCTTGGGGTGATCCTGTCACACTTTCCCTCTATGGGATGGTATGGCAGTGAACTTAGAAATTGACTGACATATTGTGTATAAAAGCTAATGCTTATTCATATTATTTGTGTGGATTTATATTGTATTTGTATATGAGTTATTTGTGGGGATAGTTAAGTGTGCGCCACCCACTGTTCTACTGGTGCCTATTCCAGGTTGATTGAGAGACCGGCTGGTCCTGATTAGTAATTGCTCTCAGCCGGTCTCCTTTCATATCTATTTAATGCCCAGTGGAACAGGGGATGGCGCAAGTCATTATTAAAATGTTACCAGGGAATTCAGATGTCCAGGCTCTACTTAAGTGTAAGAAGAATGATGTTTGGCTTAATTATTGCATACACTCTTTATTATAGTCTCTTAAAGTGTTCTATGCCACTAAGAGCATAACAGATTCTATATAACATGTTGCACTCACTAATAGAGTCCCCTACACTGTTTGTATATGTTGTATATTTCCTGGACCAACGATTAAGTAAAACCATCATCCTGCCTCAGTCTTCCTCTATCACAAAACCCACAGTGACAACATTTTTTTATTTTCAAGACCACATTACAGGTTAGATTATTTCAAGCAAACAAATATTTGGGGTAGTGTGTGTGTGTGTGTGTGTGTGTGTGTGTGTGTGTGTGTGTGTGTGTGTGTGTGTGTGTGTG
>JACXGM010015319.1:0-12540 GCA_016801145.1 Umbra pygmaea | reverse complement strand
TTTATTTTTTCCAAATTCCGTGATTTCCGTTATTTTTTCCAATTTCCGTGATTTGGACAAAAGTTGCATTCAGAAGCCTGCACCCGAACCTAAAATATAAAGAATTTTGCTGTACAGTTTACACAATTATTGCCAGGTAGACTAAATTTACTTTCCATATGATCAAAGTACTTATTTCTAGACAGGCAGAAGGATATTTCACGAAATATTAGTCATGTTAATAACAAATTATTTATTCTTACAGATGAATCTATTCTACCCACAATAAAAAATAAAAGAGTAGACAAAGATTTCCTAAGATATGGAAGAAAAGTGGAACAACAAAATATTTATAAACGTTATTTAAAGAAGTTGTATCAGGCGCAATCGTGTGGTCAAAGCCATAACATTCAGCAGCAGCAGTCCCGCTATTTCGACCTTGCTCTCCCTGAGCGCGAGCTGCCTGATTAGCAAGACCGTCAGAGAATTGCTTTAGGCGAAGGAACATAGTAGCCTATACCTAGTTATATGCATTTAGATAAGAGATTGAATGGAGAAAAACAAGCGTTGTTTGATTGGAAATTTTAGAATGGAGTGAATACCGTTGTTAATAGCTGTCAGTTATCAAGCGGATTACAATGTTTGAACTATATGACGGAGCGCATGCTGGCCAAATTCTGTAGAGAAACACACTGCATATAGCCTATATATAGAGCGCAAATTAACTCCCATGTTTGCTGCCTTTTGTATTAGGACAAACTCAATGACAGTTGTTAATATTACTGGAATATATTTGGATTATAGAAAAAATATATACAGATTGCTCGAAAATATTGAAATTCCGCGAGATTCCGTGTTATAAGTAAATTCCGTTTTTATTGATAGATTCCGCGATTCCGTCCGTGTTTTCCGCATTGCGGAAACCATAGGGCCCTACACCACCCAAAAAAGGGCACTTCGGACAAAAAGGGCATGTGCTCTGCACAGGTTGAGCCCTACCTGTGCACGTGCCTGAAGACTAGTCTCCTATTTTGCCTTTGTAGAATGAAATTGGTGAATCTTCAATAATTAATTTTCCAAGCATTTACACGAAACACATGATATACGGAGATGACTCAAAGGCATTCCATTCAGATAGCCAGTTGAGGAGGAATTACTGAATCTCAGTACTTATAGAAATATAACTAACTGCCTAGGAGGATGGACACTCTGTTAGTTCTATATTCTTTTCGATTCCAACCAACAAATTGAAATTGATTCTGTGCGCTGCGGCTCAACATTAGAAATCAAATGTACAGTAAGTTTACTCAGTGACCAATGAGCATAGTAACCTGATATGCATGCACAACTAACAAATGATGCGTTCTCCCCGTTAAGTCCATTTTATTTAAGTTACAATTTGCACATTTAATATTAAAATAATAACTAAAGGATATTTTTTTGCCACGCCATGGCTTGTGGTAGGAGTGGCATCAATGACCGCTAGGGGGGGCACGGCCCCCGAATGCCCCTCCATAACGCCGACACTGGCTTGGAGTTTGCCAAACGTCATTCTGTTATGACTGGAAGAAGGTGCTCTTGTCAGATGCGAACAAAATTGAATGTTTTGATCGGATACAGCATCGGCATGTTTGGTGTCGAAACAGAGATGTACACAAGGAGAGGCACCTCATACCCACGGTGAAATATGGTGGTGGGTCAGTGATGATTTGTGGCTTTTTTTTCCAGAGGTCTTGGGGGACTGGTCAAGATTGATGGAACAATGAATTCCACCAAGTATCAGGCAATCTTGACTGACAATCTGGCTGCCTCTGCCAGAAGGTTGGTACTTGGCTATAGGTGGACTTTTCATCAAGACAATGACCCAAAACTTCCTCAGGATCCAGACAGAAATGGTTCTGTGATAACAAAATCAATGTCATGCCATGGCCATCTCAGTCACCAGACCTCAATCCAATCGAAAACCTGTTGGATGAGTTTAAAAAGGGCAGTTGATAAGTGCAAACCCAAGTATGTGAAAGTGGCAGCTTACTCAGGCCCGGCTAGCTCAGTCGGTAGAGCATGAGACTCTTAATGTCAGGGTGTTGGGTTCGAGCCCCACGTTGGGCGTTAGCATTTCTAGCCAGTGATATGGCCCTGAACTGCTTGTAATCTTCTCAACTACAGCAATCTTCTCCAATTGCAGATGTCTGTTGTGGGTTCCAATCAGGGTGATGTGGATGGATCTTGAAAGGATCTGCATAGATGAACGGTCCAAAATCCCTCCGAATGTGTTCCTTTGTCAAACAGCACAGGAAGAGACTACATGCTGTGATCCTTGCCAGAGCTGGTTGCACTAAGTATTGAATAAAAAGTGCCAATAGGTATAAAACCATAATTTTGGTGACATTTCCTTGTGTTAATAATTATATGATGTTGGTTTGTTCCATTTCAATATTAATAAAGTACAGTGTTTCTCACATGTTGGTATTCTGAGTGTATCTTTATAATTATAATTATATTGTTTATGTTTTTAAAGTATTATTTGTGCATTGCCAGTCAGGGGTGTCAGTAAATTTGGAGCCCACTGTATTTATCCATGTTTTACTTTACTATTTAACATCAATAATTATTATGTGTTCAACACACACACAATAGAAATACAATCATCGGGGGGGGGGGGGTCCGCGTGGCATAGTGGGCTAAGTCGCTGCATTGCAGGACAAGCCACGTCATGACAGTCAGTGGTTCGAGCCAGACTATGGGTTCTCCGACTTTCACCTGACCTCTAGTGTGCTTTTTTCGTTTTTTATTTTTAATAAATAGAAATAAAAAAATTGAAGGAAATAATTTAATCAATTTCAGAATAAGAGTGTAACATGACAAAATGTGGAAAAAGTTAAGCGCTGTAAATACTTTTCGGGTGCACTGTATTTCCCTTTTAAATAGGTAAAAAATATATATTTTTAATAAATATGGGGTGTCTGTGCATTGAACTTCTTACCTACTACCCACCGCACTTATAGCAATTATTTAAATGTATTGTTGTTATTATCATTATTAATATTATAGATTGATCTATACGGATCGGCATTGAAGGAGTTTGGCTTCAGTCTTCCTGAGTCCAAGAACCAGTGCCGAATTCGTCAGCCGAAAGAGGCCCTGGTTCTGGTTGGAGGTGATCAGTTGGACCCTGACGTGGGGAACCGGCTTCCCAGCAGGCAGCTATGGTTTGCTAACTCCCTTCGCAGTGGCACAGGTATGGTAAAGAGCATAGAGTGGAGGGTCCTGGGAGATTTACCAGAGAAGCCCAGGTTTAGACATGGTGTGGGAGTGATGGATGGAAAGCTGTACGTGGTTGGAGGGTGTGAGTTCTACATAAGGGGTGATATGCTGAAATCAACATACAGGTAAAAAGTGACACTTAACTAATGCTTCAACAGTATTGTTTTGTTTTGATGAAGTAAAAAGCTATGTTTATTTTAATTGAAGAGGTTAGGGATTAAAAAGCATCTCATATGAACACACAGGTACGACCCTATGCAAGACCAGTGGCAGAGGTTGGCTGACATGCAGGAGTACAGGAGTAACCTTACGGTGGTGGTACGAGGTAGCAATCTCTACGCTATAGGTGGAGACATGGATATCAATACCAACCTAGGCAGTGTGGAGGTCTATAGCCCCGTCTCTGACACCTGGAGGTAAGATGATAACATGAAAAACGGAGCCAAAAGGAAAGTATTATTAAAGTGACTTTGCAAATCACGGTACTCCAAAGGTGCTATCCTCTAATCACAAAAAATTTCATAATTAATTTAGCATAATTTAGTCATGCACAGGTTATGCAGAGCTGTAAATATATAGTACATGCATGAAAATAACCAAGGGTAAAATGTTTACTTAACATTACACATAATTGAAAGATTTGTCTATAGGTTAACCTAAAACAGATATTCACATTGCGACCTACAGGTAAGAGTATTGTTAAAAGAGTAAATCTCACCATTGATTTCAGATTCAAAGATGCTTGATCTGCCACAAAACAATCCAACTATAAATGTTTGTTTTAGGGTTGACATTTTTTTTCTGACTGCCCTGCTGCCCATGTCTGTGGCTTTGCCTGACAATGTCAATTAATATTCAAAACCCACATTTTGAATCAACTCATAAAGCCACCTTCTCTTATATTAATCTTTGAGCAGGTACCAACACACACATCTCAAAGGGAGTGTTCTTTATTCAGGACCCCTCATTTGGGTGATGTAGAAGCATCTTCTTTAAAATGTTTCTATGTACATTAACATTACAATTGCAGTTTTAAAACAGAGGCAAAGACCTCAGTTTTGTACAAACCCCCCTATACAAATTATGACATTTGCAACAAACAGTCACAATGAAGACCAGAAGGAAAACATCATTTTAAGTTGTCAACAGTTTAAGCTGTTTTATCCAATAAAAAATCAGAGTATATGGGATTTACCCAGCAATGGCAGTTTTGAAACACAGAGGCAGCAAAGACACAATACTGTACAAAAAACACCTGCAACGAACTGTCAAGATGTCATACTCAATTAAAAAACACAAACTAATTTAAAAATGTGAGTGTATGTATTGTATGCATTTAAATCTTTGCACGTTAAGAAGCACATTCGAACAGCAAATATGTTCACCATTAATTAGGTTAAGTCAACCAAAATGCTTTAAAGCCCTTCATTATTGTATCTAAGTGTTAACCTCTTGCCAACATTCCCATTCTTCAGCTTTACCAAGCCTCTAGGCCAGGCCCTGAGTGGCCATGCTGCCACAGTATGGGATGGAGAGATCTACATCTCAGGAGGCTTCAACAGCAGCTACCAGTGTCTGTCATCCATGTCTATGTACCACCCTGACGGAGGAACCACCTGCTTGGCAGAAATGAGCCAGGATCGGGCCCAGCACTGTATGGACGGCCTGCGTAGCACTGGGGGTCTTTGCGTAGTTGGAGGAGTGTGTAACCTTAGCACTTTCTACACCGACCAGCTGGCCTGTGAGGTCTACCACCCCGGTAGCAACTGCTGGAGCTCCATCGCGCCCCTGGCCATCCCTCATGTTGGAGCAGCATCTGTGGTTCTGGAGGAGAAGCTTTATGTGCTGGGAGGATACTGCCAGGAGGACTACAGGGAGACCAGACTGGTGCACCGGTATGATCACTCCCTCCAACGTTGGCAGAACATGGGCAACATGCCTGGACCTAACACTGACATTCGAGCATGTTTGCTTCACCTTCCTCAACACTTGAGACATTGAGTGAGGGGACTTAACACAGTGAAAAAGTTCTATGTAAGAAGTTATATTTCAATATACTTGTAAACATATATTTCAATATACTTGTAAACATATAGATAAAGCTTGCTGGCATTTGAACCTACGGGTGAGCAAATGTGTTGTAAGTATAGGATGTATGGTAGAATGTTCTGGCCCACTGGGCACAAGACGTTGAGGAGATGTCGTAAAGATGTATTTTTGGTTGTAAAGACATTGACTAGATGTCTTAACAACACCATGTGCCCAGTGGTGGGATTGTAATGATAAAAATAATCTTGTTAATAACCTTGTCATTCATAGATTGCATTGATTGAATATGATGCAGTGTATGCTGAAATGGAAATTGTTATAAAGAGCTTCTTTTTCTTTAAAAGTACAATGTAATATTAATCTTGCAATGTAATCTTGGTTATTTTTCAAACTTTTTTACATTAATAGAACCATGAAAACAATTGGGAAAATCCTGAGTTGGAAAACCTTGAATTGGGAAACAAATGGAAGTATAACAGTTGCGAAATAGCAAGACAGCCAATGAGCATGAATAAATATATGTATCTAGAGTTAATGATCAACTGTATTTATTTACTCAGTATTTACTAGACTCTGCTGATTTAAAAGTGCTGATTTAGATTAAAACATAGTGCAGAGGTTTACAAACAGTGTGAGGTTTTCCAGTCTTAACTCCAGAGAAGAAGGTTGAAAATGGTAATAAAAACAACAATCTTGTTGTTCTGGCTGGGCTATGTGTGCCTGGCTCACGGTGGTTCTGAAAGTTCTGAAGGTTCTGTGGTGAACATCTACACTGAACTGAAGGAGCTTAGGTCTTTGGTGGGAGAGCTGAGCACTAAGCTTAACAAAGCTGAGGCAGACCTGAAAGAGCAAAGAGCGCTGGTGGAGGAGCTGAGGAGAGAGAAAGACGGTACAGTAGTGCAGTTTTTTGTAAAATATAGAGATATACAGTATTTCTCTTACACTGAAAATAGATCTAAACTACTGTTTAGTACTTTGTAAATTACTGAAGTACATAGGCACATGTCAATGTCACAAAATTAAGATAAACATTTTATTGAATAAATTGGAGGAATGGTCATGAGCAAATGTAATGATTTTTTGTTTACTGAATATTCATTGACTAAATAAATGTAATTATTTTTTGTTTTATTGCTGAATATTCATTGACTAAAAGTGGACTGAAACTAACAAGGCCAAGAATTACTAAAATGTGACTAAAACTAAAATGCATTTTTGTCAAATGACCAAAGACTAAGACTAAATCTAAAATAGCAGCCAAAATGAACACTGCTGAAAAGCACTTCAGCTATCAAGCGCTAGTGTTGTAGTCAACATTACTATCCCTATGATCCAGGCTTAATGACACGAGGTTCTGCTACACAAGATTAGCAGTGCACAGATTTAAAATGGAGTTCTGAAACAAAGGCAAAGCAAGAAGTTGACACATTTCAGCGTAATAATACTTATAATAGAGGAAATATTGTTCTTGCATTGATGACACAAAGACATCTCTTAGGGTTAGTGTCAGAATAATGGTTCAATAAGCATTATTATCATATAGTTCAATTGTTATTTATTGATTTATTTGTTATTTAAAAATGAAACATTGACAATACATTTAGCTGTGTGGGTTTTACAGTCAAATTAGATTTCTGGCCATTGTCAAAGGGCTATCACTGTGCTAATTTGCTATCACTGCACTGTAATGCATGACACTTATTGTAATTTATGTAAACTGTGTAATTACATTTCATATACTTTATATATATATATATATTTAGGTATTGTCAGGAACTGAAGTTTGATTCCAATGGAACAACAAAATGACTGTAGTCAATTGATTAATATCAATCCCAAAAATAGACAGACTGCATTTTCATTGTACCAAGGAAAAGCATGTGTGAGCTATCCCGCATACAGTATGAAAATACATATTCTATAATATATTTCTGGTAAAGCTTATTTCATGAGTCATGTGGTGTTATTTGTCAAGTTCATTTTGACACACAAAGACCCTGACTGCATCCATATCTATGTGTTTTTGCTGATGGAAAATTAGCTTTCATTAAAAAATTTTGACTGTCTGGAAAAGTCAGCATGCTAGCAAACGGCATTCTGTAGATGTGCCAGCCAGTGAAACGTTACTTTAAAGGGAATATTATTCTGAATGCTGTTAACCAGTGCAGCCTGCGTAGCATTAAATTATCAAAACTGCCTTTTGTGCCTCGTCTTTTTTCACCTTAACTCTCTTGAAAATGATGTGACAAATAATATGCAAAAAAGTATATGCAAAACCATAGAATGACAAGATCCTTGGCAATATATTGCACTTACATTAGGGCATCAGATGGCTTAGTGATTAAGAAGTCAGACTTAGATGGTTGCTGGTTCAAATCCTGACATTGCCAAATGTCCCTGTACTTACTGTAAGTCACTCTGGATAAGAGAACCTGCTAAAATGTAGAAATTCAAATGTATTACAGCTCAAGCTGTTTTGCTTTCATATTCATATATTTTTTTAAATATTGGTGCTGTTGATTGTTTTGATGTTGTTGATGTTGTTTTTGTTTTTGTTGGCAGAGCAACCCAAAGTGGCCTTTTCAGCATCCTTGCTGTCATCAGAAAGTAAACATCATGGCCCCTTCAATGATGAGACTAACCTCATTTTTGGAAAAGTCCTCACCAACGTTGGCAATGCATACAACTCAGCCACAGGTCTTATAATTAACTCAGCTATCTTATAGGAACAATAGTTTTTTGCAGCAATATCATCTAATTAATATTAACCAATAATGTTTTCTCATTTTCAAGTATTGTTTCATCGTTAAATCAGTTGTTTTACTTTTTAGCTTGAACAAAATCTTGCACTAAAAGCATTCTTTGCAAATATGTTTTGTCCAACTGCTATAAAGTGTCAAGCAGCCATACGTAGAGTGCCTATAGAAAATCATCATACCCCTTTAAATTGTTTTGTTTTGATATCAAAACCCATTAAATTCATAAATTTTTTGTTCCAGCTTTATTTACACATTGTTCCTTACAACATTAAAGTACCGTTGAACAGGGTTTTATTCTTAGGCCGACACTTTTCTCTGTGTATTCATCAACTATTTCACTCTTGCTGCTGGTGACTCTGATCCACCTCTATGCAGATGACACAATTGTATTATTTCTATACACATCTGGCCCTACATTGGACTCTGCTAAAAAACATCCAAGAGAGCTTTGATGCCATACAACACTTCTTCCATAGCTTTTAACTGCTCCTAAACTCTAGTAAAACAAAATACATGCTCTTCAACCGATTGCTGCCCGCACCTACAAGCCTGACTAGCATCACCACTCTAGACTGTTCTAAACTAGAATATGTTCACACCTACACATATCTAGGTGTCTGATTAGACTCTTCCCTTTCCTTCCAGAACCACATTAACCATCTGCAATCTAAAATTAAATCTAGGATTGGCTTCTTATTCCGCAATAAGGCTGGCTTCCTTCACCCACACTTTCAAACACTCCTGCATGAAAATGAACATCCTTCTGATCTTAGATTTCGGTGACATAATCTACAGAACTGCCTCTAACACCCTCCTGAGAAAATTAGATGTGGTCTAACACAGAGCCATCCAATTTGTCTCCAATGCCCCATTTAACACCCACCACTGCAACCGATATGTACTTGTGGGTTGGCCCTCAGTACACACTGAAAGCCTGTCTCACTGGTATCATCTCATGTAGAAGTCACTTCTACGCATAATCCCACTGTACCACTTCTCACTAAGCAGGTACATCTCTCTGATCACCCCAAAAGCCCATCATTCTTTTGGCCGCCACTGCTTCCAGTTTGCAGCTGCTAATGACAGAAACAAACTACAAAAATCACAGAAACTTGAGAACACCATCATGACTGTCAGAGCTACTGTCCGAGCCACTGTACATGCTCACCCCCTCACTCACACACTGTTTTCTGCCCGTTTATGACCTATTTCCTTAGTTAAGCCCATGGTATACTTGCACACACTCATCTTCACAATGTGACTCCCTTGTGTTCAGATCGGGCGCCTGTAAATTCAATCCTGGAAGTATTGTCAGTGAACGAAATCATCCTGTGCATGATCTGACTAAAGGCTTCCATGTTGGGTTTGCAGTGTGAAAAAGAATCGGCAGCTGGGTGACATGTGGTTGGATGAACCATGTGCGTGCCCCTAGTCATCCCACAGATCTGGCCAAGGAGCTGTGCAGCTGATGACAAGGCAGGATTAGAGAGAGGGAATTGGGAAGGGAGGAAAACTGGGAAAAATGCACAAACAATTATTATAATTTGGGTTTACTTGGCAGCCTTCAGTTTCTCTTCAATCCTGACCAATTGCCATTGAAAAGCAACACCCACACAACATACTTTGCCACTACACTTCACATGACACTTGCAGTTCAGTCCATCAAGTTCCATCTTGGTCTTATGTGACAGTAAAACCTTTTGCCATGTGGCATTAGAATCTTCAAAGTTTTTTTGATTTTACAAAGTGCAAACGAGTATCCGTGAGGCCCTTTTTTAGAAGAGGATTCTTTCTTGCCTCCCTGCCACACGCTGTAACGCTTTTTGTCACAGGCACAGACCAACCAATCTCAGACATAAGGACTTGTAAGTCCTTCAAAGTTGCAATTGGCCTCTTGGTAGCTTCCTTGATCAATGTCCTCCTGGCTCGGTCATCCAGCTTGGAGGGACGGCCCAATCTAGGCGAGGTGTTGGTGGTGCCATACGTTTTCCACTTCTTAATAATGCTCTGAACTGTACTCAGAGGGATAGTTAAAGCCTCTCAAATATTTTTGTATCTTTCTCTTAACTTGTGCTTTTCCACAACTTTGTCCCGGAGCCCTTTTGAAAGCACTGTTCCAACCATGGTGTATTCTTTGCATTGCCATGCACTACTAGTAATGGAATCACCATGGAACAGCCGGTTTCTTATGAAGGGGTCAAAACAACTAGACGGGATGTCAGGTGGGGGGGGAGTTAGCATGCTTTGTGATTTCGGAAATGACTGGTTGTACCTGAGCAATTTTATAATGGTTACTCTAAGGGGCTGATCACTTATCCACACCTGGTATTTCACTAATAAAATTGTTATAATGGTTTTGAGTGTTTGTAAATGTTATTTTCACTTGATGTCGAGGGTTATGTGTAAATACAGCTAGATTTAATTTATTTCCTAGGTGTAATGTGACAAAAGGTATGGATTTTGACAGGGTATGATTTTTTTATAGGCACTGAAGATAGATGCAAACATTTATACACTCCTTCTCTCCTTCAGGTGTCTTCACAGCACCCGTGAGGGGAGTATATTACTTCAGGTTTACTGGAAATTACTTTGTGGGACATGACATGGGTCTGAGTATATTCAAGGGTAGCCAACGGATGATGTCTGTGTACGAATACCACTCCAGTGGAGAAAGTAATGACCATGCATCAAATGGAGTCACACTAGAGTTGGAAAAAGGAGATGTGGTCTACATGCGTCTTTGGATCAACACATGGGTCTTCATCGATGGGCGATATGACTACTGCTCATTTAGTGGCTTCCTGCTGTTTCCTTTGTAAAGTATACTGCACAATGTATTGTTTCACTGTTGTAAGAATATGAAACTGTGATGAAGACAGCTTAACTATTAGACCAGTATATGTATTACTTAGGAGCAATTAAAAGCGAGCTACATTTTACCCTTTTGATCATGTGAAGCATGTTTTTCTAACTTATTTATAATGATGAATTTTAGTTCATTCCTGAAATTGTCTTTACTCGCCAACTCAACAGGGGTTTTTACTTTATTTTAGTTTATAGGTTAATCTTCTGATACACATCCTCCAAATTCATCTTAATCCCCTTGTTTCACTGTCCTTCTGTGGATCATAACCCTTTGAAATTTGTGCAATTACTCTGGGGTCCCTGAAATGTACGATCAAACAGGTGTGGTTGAAGTGCATTGTTAGGCATGTGTATTTAAGAGTGACGCAACAGTCAGTGTTTGTCCTGACCACAATGTTTTTTGACAAGAAAGGTCACTGAGGGAATATATAGTCACTCACATTCATTTAAGTCTTCAGCTCCTCCAGATTGTATTAGAATGAAAGATTTGTCATTAAGATATTAAAAGCATTAATTCTGTAAATAAAAAAATGTTTACTTCAAAAACATTTGCTAATAAAGTATTTCATTAACTGAAATTCTGGTATTTTGCAGGATTTTCAGTTAGACAATCTAACTATTTATTGATTTATATTTATTATTGACTAGCTTATAAGGTTTGAGTACATTTTGAGGGACAATAACTCAAAATGAGTAATAACATTCTCTCATTCAAACAATTTTAGCTAAGACATTTTTTACAAAAAAATGGATGATTAATTATGGTAGATAAATCTCCACACATGCACAACACAGAAAACACTCCGAATGCCTGAACAATGAAATGCAATATGACAATATGAATGAATGTACTGCTGTTCTACCAAGACACAATGACGCTGGAGGTGTTTTCAAGGCATTAGACCACTGCATGACTTGGATGCTTTAATGTAGAGTTCTATCAAATAGCAAAACACCTAATTCCTAGTTTCTTGCATCTCAATATATACATTTCTTCCTCACCATCTGTATTATGTAGATCACCAGTCAGGATTCTAATACAGCTACAGAATTTACTAGCCCAAATGTAAAATAGGTAAAGGTTTACCTTCCCAAAAGTGTGGGATTTTAGCAGAAGAGTAAAAGATTAATGATGAGATGGGAAGATTAGTTTATTTCCCAAACTTTCTCCATTTGGAAAACATGGCTCTGAGGGTGGGGGGTTAGGTGGACACCCAAAGCAATTATGATGTGGCTATGAAACGTGTGATGCCAATTTCAATCTGATATTAACGGCCAGTTACAGTTGTGCTCATACGTTTGCATACCCTGGCAGAAAGTGTGAAATTCCGGCATTGATTTAGCAAAAAATGCAAAATCTGATTGTTACAGTTGTGTGCAAAAGTTTAGGCACCCCAGGCAATTTCCATGATTTTCATTCATAAACAATTGACCTATCGCCGGCCCCTCCCCCAAAACTGCCATTGTCCAATCACACATCATAGCAACCGTTACAATGTGAGCAGGTCCGACAAAAATTTACTCCAAGCAGGACGGTAAAGCGGTGCCCCAACGGCATTTGTAAATCGGACATTAGATACCCCGAGAGATTGTCTGGAGGAGTTGTGTTCTTTCCCTTCCCAAA
>JACXGM010015318.1:0-21391 GCA_016801145.1 Umbra pygmaea | reverse complement strand
TCTATACCAAATTTGGCGAAGATCGGCCATTAGGGGGCGCTTTAATCAACATTTATTTGTTTTGGACAATAACTCAATACATTTAACTGGGATAATTGTGATTACAATATCTTTTCCAAAGTAAATGCTATCAACATGAAACTTTTGGTGCTTGTTTGGCATGCTGCTCTGTACCACATTTTTTGTCATTAAAAGGTGCAGTCGTCAACTTAGAGCAGTTTTTGCCCATTTACTCAATCAATGTTAATGGGATATTTACAACGGTGACATACCACAAAACTTGTAGCTCACACCTCGATATTTTCTGACATTTGCCTCACCAACGTTATACTTTGGTGTCCGCTTTCCATAACGACTATCCAAAAGTATGAGGTTTTTTAATGTGTCAGACATTATTGAAAATTGTATTTTAATCGAATAGGCTACAATTTGTTTCAAACAAAGAGAAGATAAATTCATAATTAATGTAATATACTTTTATTTAGCAGATTTAATTGTGGTGTTCTATCCTAACCAATATTTCCTATATTTCTAAGCAGATGATCTATGTTATATTCTGATAAAATGCCACTCGTTGGGGTTATTAGAGTACGCTGGATCATATGCCTGTGTATCTGGCAAACTTTATTTCCTGTTTGGAGTGTGCAGTGTTAGAATTGGTTTGTTGCTAATTTAGTACAAAAGTATACTACAAAACAATACAAAACATTTTCCAGAACAACTATTTATAATGTATACTGTCAGTAGCAGCCTAACCTAGTGACCTGAACTGAACAGTGAAAGGGAAATGGAACAAGGTTACAGAAAACATGTTGCTAAAAGTTTTATAAAATTGTTTCCTTTGGACAAATGTAGGTAACTCATTATTTGGTTCTGTTTTGTTTTGTTTTGTTTAATGTATAAAACACAATGTACAGACTAGACAGGCAGACATATACAAATTATTGCAGTCAATTGCTACAGAACCCTTGATTTTGCGAATCAGTGTTACCTTTAAGCCCTTTCCATGTGCAATTGGGACAAATTGAAGCAAATGTCAGTTTATTCAAATACGCTTTCTGAATCATTAACCACAGCTGTATGGCACTCCGATTACCTCTACTATCTGAAAACCTGTTTTCCGAATGACAGTGTATGGATTGACATACTGTGTGATGGCATTTCATCTGGTGGGTATTCCAGAAACCAGGCTATGTGACATAACCGGGTAAATTGCATTTCCCATTCTTTCCCATTCACTGTTAACACTAAAATTACTAGTGCTGAGACATTTATATAGGCGAAGAAAAAACAACTCGTGCACCTGCTTCTCCAGCGAGGGACTGTCTCTATCTAGTAACTGTGATACAGTTGCTGGATTCACATTGACAATGACCCACTGCTCATGCATTAGTAAAGTATTAGGGAAGTTGACCAACTGTTTGCCAATACATGTTTGAAAAGAGGCTACACAACCACATACCTAACCAACACTGTCATAGTTTGCTAGCTTTTCTACTGACATCTTAACAAGGTAGCTAGCTACAGTAACTAATGTTAACAATGCATGTAGCTCAGCTACATAGCGCTTGTGCAACTAACTTCACAGCTTTTAGTCAATTAACAGTAGATACCTTACTCATAAGAGACAGATGGCGATAGCTGTTAAATGCACACTTATTCAATCTAAGATCAGTTCATTCAAATGCGCTACATGAACTGTTGGCCGCAGCATAAAGTAGCAACCTAATCTGAACAGTGACTTTGGTTCCAATATTATAGGTTCTGCTTTTGTGGGCTCCGCGGGTCATCGGGGCGACTTGCACCAGGGGGGACTTGCCAGGGACGGCTTGGACCCCGCCAAAACTGCTTGCAGTTCTAGTTAATAGTTGTTATAAGAGTGAGAGCTGTGTTTGTTTGTATGAGTGCTAGGCCTATTTAGTTTGGTAGTGTTATTTAGTATTTAGTATAGTGTTTACTGTCTACATATTGTGTTTATTGTATTCCTTTGGTTCACAGGGAGTAAGGAGTAGTTTAGAGCTGCTCCAGAGTCTACATCACCCGTAGAGTAACTTCCTTGTTAACCACTGCAAACTTACCAATCAATTCTCGATTGAAAAAAGCATCACCATTCTAGGAGTCACCATTGGTTTTCTCTGATGAGTATCTTTAAGAAAGATATATAGTTTCTCAACAAAGGGATTGAAGTCTTTGGCAACTTCTTGAGCCGTATTTTGCCAGTGCACAAATCGAAGTCATGGGCCTACAGTTTCACAAACTGCATGCATAGCATTGCGTTTGTTTGCTACAGGTAGTTTAATGTAAGCTGTGTTTGATAAGGAACCAAAATCAATGTAGCCCCCTTCACTCTAGAGACAGTACATACATTTTACTATTTACTCTCACAGTACATATACATTTGTTGAACAAACCAGTACTCTAAAATGTATTATTTGAAACATACCCTCCACATTTGTTTTTCTTCCTCGATCGTTTAACACTGGCAGGGTTGCAACAGAAATAAAATGGCATTCATCTAAGCAACACATTACCTAAGCCGTAGGAGCAAAGGAGAGCCAAAGACAAAGAGAAACCTGGGTTAGCTACGAGAGACAGCAAAGTGTCAATTAAAAGCTCAGAGGGGGAATAAGGCAGATGGAGAAGCAGCGCTCAATCTGCGATGCAAAAAGTTTAACTAGAATAGTTTCACCCAGTATAGAAGGGACAGCCAAAGGCCTAGGTGGCTGTAGAGTTGTTCATTGTGACTTCTGTAAAACCTGTTTGGTTCAGCCTGAATCAGTGTTCCTGAATGCAGGAGAACGAATTACATGTATTTCATCACAATATGTTCTACACTGAATGAAACTGACAACTCCCACACAGTGATTTAAACAGGTGGATTCAGCACCATGGCCAGCTCTGTAGCCTACTGAATTGTTTGTGATTCTTTAGGCTGCGGAGCTGGCCGTGGTGCTGGATCCACCTGTTGTGGCTTTAAATCACTGCGTGGGAGTTCAGTTTCGCTCCCTCAAAACTTGCGACATCTGAATTCCATTGACGCGATGCGAGGACTAACAGCTTCATTCTCCTGCTGCGGAGAGTAATATATGTTTAAACTTCTTCCATCTTGAGAGAGGGGTCAGACAAGGAGACTGTCTCAGTCCCTTGCTCTTTGCAATTAATATTGAACCTCTAGCAGCTGTAATCGGGCAAAATTACAATATTAAAGGTATAGAAGATGGGCGGACAGTGAGCAAGATTTCTCTCTATGCGGACGACATATTGATGTATATCCGCGACTCGTCTCTTCAGTCTCTGCAAGAATATGGAGAACTCTCAGGCTACCAAATTAATCAATCCAAATCTGAGGCACTGATGTTGGTAGGACAATGGCCTGCCCAACTAACTGGAAGATTTAAATTCCACTGGCCTAACCAAGGGTTTAGATACCTAGGAGTTGTCATAACTTCTGACATGCTACATATGTTCAAGGCCAACTATGGAAAATTGATGGGGGAAATTAAAAATGATCTTACGAGATGGGAAGCCCTCCCTTTATCCCTGATAGTGCGAGTGGAAACAATAATAAAAATTTTGCTAAGGCTCTCTAAAGGTCCCTATCTCTACATTTAAAATAATTAACAAATGGCTATCTGAATTTATTTGCCAGAATTAAACTTAAGACTGCTATGTTCAAAAGAAGCTCAGCTTAGATCATTGGTTGCGTGGATATCCCAAGATGGAGTTACCATATGGGTTGGAATGGAACCGGCAGGATGCCCAGAAGTGCACTTGGACACGATTCCATTTATGAATCCGGCTGCCTGGAGAATAACTAAAAGTAGCAATCAATGGGTAGGAACCACTTTAAAAATAGTATAATAATCTTTAAAAAAAAATTACCCATGTCAATATCTAGAGCAATGAAAATTGCACATAACACTGACTTTATTCCATCCAAATTAGACGTGGGGTTCAAAAAAGGGGGGAAAGGGGTTTAACCATGCTGGGTCAGTTACTTGAAGGAGGAGACATGATGTCCTTCGAACAGCTTCAACACAAATACGAGCCCCCAGCCCATGACCTCTTTAAATACCTACAGCTTAGGCATTTCTACAAAAACATGAGATAAATTATGTACCCCACCATCCAATTTAGAACACTTTTTTATGTTGAGAATTAAAGGGACTGTCGAAACAAAGATTGTATCACATATATACAAGATATTGCAGGAGGAGTCTGATAATAATAATAATAATAGTTTGGATATTAATAAAAAATTGGAATTGGAGATGAATACCATTATCTCAGAAACAAACTGGGAATCATCATGCAGAGAGGGATATAAAATAACAAATAGTCCCGTCTGGAAGGAATTTGACCTGAAAATCAAAATGAGATTTTTCAGGACTCCTCATGTTATATCACAATTTGGTGGTGCCTCGGACCAGTGCTGGAGGGGCCTGGTGAGAGACCACAGCCACATATTTTGGTACTGTCCAGAACTATCAGGATATTGGAAAAACATGCAAAATGAAATTAAAACATGTTTGGAATGAGAACTACCATTAGAACCATCTTATTTTATAGTCAAAAAGTCAAAGTCAAAGTGGTTTATTTATCATATGCATTGAATAACATACATCATCCTATGCAGAGAAATTCTTTTTGACATGGCTCGGCGATTCTATGCAGTGGGCTTAAAAACAAGATATATATTGGGATTACTACCAGAAGAAGTAGAAGAACAGTCAGACATCATTACTGAGAGTCCTTCTTCTAATTGCTAATGAGATGACAACAGTCTCCTGGCTGAGACCGCAGCCCCCCACGGCAGCACATTGGAGGGAAAAGTTAAGGAGGTATACCACATGGAATATATAACTGCGAGGATACAACTGAGAACAGAAGCATTTCTGACTAAAGAAAAAAAAATTTAAAAAAAACAATCACTGAGTTGGAATAATTATGTTGAACCACCAGTTTGCTTTAATTACACCCTTTAGTCTGTTCGGATGTCTCTACTAACATTGCTAATCTAGACATTGCAATATTTGACCACTGTTCTTTGCAGAACTGCTGAAGTACAGGTAACTTTGATGGTGACCGTTTGTGGACTGCTGTCTTCAAGTCATTCCAGAGATTTTCAATGGGGTTTAAGTTTGGGCTCTGACTAGGCCATGCAAGGACATTCACGTTTTCCTCTTTCAACCACTGTGTGGTCAGTTTTGCTGTGTGCTTTGGGTCATTGTCATGTTGGAAGGTAAATCTTCTTCCCATTGACAACTTTCTGGCAGAGAGCAGCAGGTTTTCCTCAACAATTTGACAGTATTTTGCCCCATCTATTTTTACTTCTATCCTGACAAGTGCTCCAGTCTCTGCTACAGAGAAACAACCCCATAACATGATATTACCACCTCCATGCTTTACTGTAGGAATTGTGTTATTTAGACGGTGAGCTGTATTGGATTTTCGCCAGACATATCGCTTGGCGTTGAGGCCATACAATTCCATTTTAGTCTCATCTTATCATTACACCTTTTTCCATGTGGCCTTAGAATCTTCAAGGTGCGTTTTGGCAAAGCTCAGTCGTGGCTGCATGTGGCATTTCTTGAGGAGTGGCTTTTTTCTTGCCACCTTCCCATACAAGCCACATTTGTGGAGAATTTGTGATAATGTTGTCACATGCAAACAATGACTACTCTTTGTCATGCATTCCTGCAACTGCTTCAAAGTTGCTGTACGCCTCTTTGTAGTCTCACTGACCAGTTTACTCCTGGCTCTTTCATCCAGTTTGGAACGACGTCCTGACCCAGGGAGGGTCTGTGTTGTACCAAATACCTTTCACTTCTTAATAATGGACTTTACTGTGCTTCTAGGCACTGATAATGCCTTTGACATTTTTTTGTATCCATCTCCTGACTTGTGCCTGTCCACAACTTTATCCCGTAGATCTTTTAAAAATGCCTTGCCACACATAGTTGATTGTTGTCTTCAGTTGCACTACCAAGGACTAAAATGCTTCAGGACAAGCTTGTTTCATGCTGAGCTAATCAAAATGACCACAGCTGAATGTCATTTGGCTTTGTGTGCTATTGAGAAGGTGATTAACTACACCTGGTTGGGTTTACAAGTATTTTTAGGAGGGGGGTGATTCTTTTTCCAACTCAGTTCTGTTTTTTATTTCAAATTTTTTTTCTGACAAGTTGGTATTATATCTTTATGTTTTGAGTTGTAGCTACAGCTGAATGAAACAAAAACTGTCTGTCTGTTTTCATTTAAGGCTGCAGAGCAACAAAATGTGATTATTTTACAGGGGGGTTATTCTTTTCTATACCCACTGTATGTGTGTGTATATGTAGGTATGCATACATGTATATTTGTGTATATTTATTTTATTTTTTTATTTTTTCTCTCTATGCTGATTATGTGTTGTTTTTGTTTCAAATTGTTTGCATTTGCCCCTTCCTTGTGTTGCTGGAGGAATGTTGCTCATCCCTGCAAACTATGAATGGTTATTAAGGTGATGCTGAAATCCATGGACTGACCCCCTAAGACATTTATTCCTGTAGTGTGTCTCTAACAGTTTTCTCCATTGTCTACCTGACTACAAAATAAATAATAAGAAGTAAAAAAAATCTGTGGCATTGTGCTGTGTGATGAAACTGCACATTTTAGAGTGGCCTTTTATTGTTGCCAGCCTAACGCACACCTGTGCAATAATCATGCTGTCTAATCAGTAGGGTTGGGTATTTTTTTTCTGATAACAGTGCAAAAGCGATACTTTTAAAATGATGGCTGTGCCTAAACGGTGCCTGAACCATTATTTTTTAAGTTAAAAAAAATTAAAAGGGTACTAATCAACATTTAGCGGGACTAAAGAATGGCTTTTTATTGCTAAGGCCATATGGTCAAAATTAAATGATTTAATAATATAGTAATAACTATAACTCATAACAATAATGTATTTCACTAGTAAATTGCTGTTGAACGACAAAAACAACTACCAGTTTGGAAAAGGTTATTATACAATAACTTTGATAATATGCTTATGGACGCTGGTGACTGAGCGCAATGACATTAATACACCACCAGATCGGGCGCAGAACACGTCATATTAACGAGCTGTTTCAGACACAACACACATCAGAGGTTCTATTTTGGAACTGCATAGTCACGGCGGCAGACGTCTGTTGTCTAGGCGGCCGCCTTGATTGCAAAGTGGTGTAGGAAACCCTGGAATGCACCGCTAGGCTACCAGTTTCAAGTGAACGCACCGGCTGTGTTATTTTTCCAACAACGGCCGCTGCATGCTGCTTAACGTCCTACTGTTGGATCCTCTAAATTTAGATACAGTCACACTACACTGTTTAGCTGTCAGCATTTGTCCTGATGGAAAAAGCCCAAGAGTTTCCTCCTGTCCCGCAAAACAGAGAAAACGTACAAGAGGTTTTGAATCCAAATAGAGATTATTGAAACATCATAGAGCTGATTTGTTATTCTACAGAAACAACTGATCTCATAATATTGAACTTCCCTTTTTATACCAAACCTTATCACCTGGCCCGGCCTACATGTTAATCACTGGGGTGGTTCTGATCAACCTTGTGACTTTCTCCACCATTCTCTTTCACTGTTTCTTCCCATGATGTAATTGGTCATCCCTTTATGTTAATATATGTTAATGTGTGTACACGCGCTCTCGGATGCCCTTATCAGAAACATCCCATGATGTAATTGTTGGCACAAAATCCATCCACAAAAGTGTTGCGTTTACATTTTTGGTCAGTGTAGATCCTAAACCAATCAAAATTAGTTCCACAATTTCCAGACCAACCTTAAGGTGGCAATGTTGAGTCTGGCTAGGGCTGCAGCTATTGATTATTTTGGTATTTGAGTATTCTATCGATCATTCCATCGATTAATCGAGTCATTGGCTAAGAAATACTTTTGTTTTATTGAAGGGCAATAATGTACAATACTTTGGTTAAATTTTCTAAAAAACCAACATTTTTATTGTCTACATTGCTTACAATATCATCTCTCAAAAAATCTAAATATTAAGTGCAACTAAATGGCATATTACATTGGTTTTTAAAGAAAACCTATTCTAAAATGCAATAACAACCTCAAAGCATACATTAAGTTAACTCCCAGAATTACAAGTTTCAACCTGAGACTGATCTGTATATTGGCCTATAAGCTATGTATATATGTATTAGTTATACTCAAAGTATTTTAATGTTTACATTTGATTACAATGTCACACAGCTCTGTTACACTTATCCTAGTACGTAGATTGTTAATCAGCTGTTTCTCTGTGAAGAGAGAGAAATTGGTGTGCAACGAAGCAGCTTTTTTCCGAAGGTATAGTAAACAATTCGGCCCTTTTGATCAAATTGTGGTAATCACTACATATTTTCTTGTCTTTGTTCTTGGTAGTTGTTGTGTTAGGTGTAGTTTTATACATACGATGGAATGGATGTTTAAATTAGACTCAATGTTTTCTGTTGAGATGCAGTTAAGCACTGACATCATGCTATTATTGTGTTAAGCTAGTTTGATTTTGCAATAGATACACTGTACAGAGTTTTCGTTTTAATTACGTTTGAACTGATTCCAAACTTTGGACACTTTCTGTCGTTTTATCCAGCCGGTCTTTTCTCTTAGCCCCTCACTACTTACTTACGCTCTCTTTCTTCATGTTGTAATGGTCTGAAGACGTCGTCAGTCTTCAGACCAGTGTGGATCTAGCTTCTTTAGTGGATTCCTAGCCTTTACTAGTTTCGCCTTCAGAATAATAACGCTTGATTCAACGCGATAAACATTGCGTAACAACAAAGGAAACATTACACATTTCGAAAATATGCAACTAAACTCTATTAGAAAAGTGTGACATATTTACTTACTAATAATTTAATAAGACCATTTACATTTGCAATATGGAGTCATTGTCGCTAGCAGCGTCAGCCCGGTGTACGACAGTAATAATCATCCGTGCGGAAACACCGTGTGCGATACAACATTGGTAACATTGATTAAACAAAGCTTTGAGGCAAGTAATTTTGCATCAATGCTTTTTTGTATTCGAATTATTCGAGTTATTCGAGGAATCGTTTCAACTCTAAGCAGGGCCGGCCCCAGGCATAAGCAAACTAAGCGGCTGCTTGGGGCCCCGTGGCCACCAGGGGGCCTCCAATCGAGTGCACAGGTGACTCCGCATGGTAAGAGGGGGCCCCCAAATCAAATTCTGCTTGGGGCCCCCAAAAGGCTCGGGGCGGCACTGGCCGTAAGTATGGCAACATTCACAAGGTCACCAAGCTCACCCCATATTCTGTAAGTGTATCAAAATAATACATAAGTTTATCTCCTTTCTAAAACATTAACTGAACAAAATGACAGCAAAACTGTTTGAATTCCATGTGTTGGCAGTACTCAGTTATCTTTTATGCATTTGGTAGTACTGCTAGCTACTTATTAGTTTGTGCTATTACCAGCAACACATGTAGCTACAGTAACTAGGGGCAAACATTAACTAGCAACCAGTTGATATTAGCTACTAACCATTGGCTAGGCTTGAAGACAAAGTAACCAGCTGCCAGCTAAAATGTGACAATTAATAATTGAGGTTGTGTTTGCAGGACATCTAGTCCGTGTATTCTAGGAATTGATGTTTGGATGATTCAATTCTTTCTCTGTTCACTGTAATGCATTGCGTTTCTGTGTATGCTGGCCATTTCCAAATGTTTATATTTCTTTATTTATGTATTAAGTTTAACATGTGTTACTTTTAGCTGTCTAACAAAACTTTATACCTGAACAATTTAGTTGGGGCAAAACAGTTCCTTTGTGTTTAAACATTTAAAGCAGAACCTTTCAGTTTTTCCAATTATTGCAGGGTTTAAAGCTACTAAAGATTCAATTTTGTGATTTTTCCCCATTTTTATCCCCTCCCAACTGGTCTTGTCCAATTCCGACTGAACCTGCCTTGACAACAGCTCCGCAACTCCTTTGAGAGGGGCACTCACTTGGTTCATCCAACCACTGAACTCACAGTGACCCAATTTACACACAAGGAGCTGCTGAAGGGCAACGCAAGGTAATCTGACTTATCCTTCCCAAATCCCGGGAAGCACTGTGCCAATTTGCGCTGCCTTGTGCTGGAAATCCGGGCAAAGTCAAAGAAGTTGTGGGTTACATTTGTGGTTTTTCATCTAGTCTGGTGATAATCTAACTGCCTTCTGCAGCAGTGACTTTAATTCTGTGCAAAAAACAGAAACAATAAATTTTTATAGTATTCACTGGAAAATTCCCTATAACCTCAGTGAGACGTGTATTGCAGCACATCTTCAGCAAATAAAATGGCTTACAGATGGACCAAACTATATAATCATGTTTAAATTCCTGAATAATGAAACTATTTTGTATGGAAACACCCTCAAAATAAATGTTGACATTTCCCAACACAAGCAGTAAACAGGATGTCTACCATCCGAAGCAGGGAGGCTGAAGCATTGAGTTCATTAGTTTATAAATTGCAATACAACAAATTCGTAGAGAAATGGTTCCTTCACAATGAAGCCTATTTTTGATGAGCCCACAGACTTTCACTGACAGAAACAGTATTTCACGATTATTATTACTATTATACAGTGGGGAGAACAAGTATTTGATACACTGCTGATTTTGCAGGTTTTCCTACTTACAAAGCATGTAGAGGTCTGTATTATCGTAGGTACACTTCAACTGTGAGAGACGGAATCTAAAACAAAAATCCAAAAACCACATTGTATGATTTTAAATAATGAATTTGCAGTCTCTCTCAGTTGAAGTGTATATGATAAAAATGACAGACCTCTACATGCTTTGTAAGTAGGAATCGGCAGTGTATCAAATACTTGTTCTCCCCACTGTATATCATTAATTTATAGTGAAAATCCAGTGTTCCTTAAGGATTTTTGTTAGCAGTGGGGGCACGGATGTCCGAACAAGCCCCCCATTGCCGGCGACACCACCACCACCACCAAAATGTTGACACTTCGCTGCAACAAAAACAAATATATTTCTTTTTTTTATAATTCACCTCTATTCACACACAATATTATCTCAAGTTATCTCGAGTGTCCGCGCTGTTCTCCAACATGCACTCTATCTTTTTCTGTCTGGTTTTACGGCGGTTGGCATCCAGCTTATTGGTGTATTACCGCCACCTTCATCTCCAGAGTGTGAATGCACTCTATCACTGCTGATAGACTGCTATTGTACAGACCTATATTCTGATACCGTGGCGGAAGAAATTTAGCCGTGACGGGCCGCCATTACCCAAGCAACATAAAGGAAACACTGCCAATCAAACTACCCCTACTCATTCCCTTCGAATTCCTGCCACAATCAAGTAAATCAAATATATTTTAAAACACCCTTTTTAAAAAAAGAAATTGCGAAATGATTTTACAGATAACTGCCAAAAAGCCCAAAAAACAAGCAACAATTAGAAATGAAGTGCAGTGGCTACCTTGAACATTGACAGCATGGATGACAGTCTCTGGAACTTTGTGCCAAACATCTACCAGGCTGGCTGTGTGGATGACCAGGTCTGCCCCCCTGGATGCCTCCAGCACACTGTAGTAATCAGTGATGTCCCCCTGTATCAACACCACCTTCACCCGCTCTGTGGGACAAATGAGTGGAAGTTAGAAATGTTACACATTTAAGATACAGATGGATTTCTGTAACATGGTTTGATATTGTGCAAAAATTCAACCGTTTCTAGATGGACACTGGAAAACTAGAGGAGATAATTACATTTCTAAAATCATTTTAGCAGAAGCTCTCTTCCAGAGTGACTTACAGGATAAAATGGGGTCTATGATTTAGCTCAAGGATGACAAATAATTAACTTCCTACCATTAGTGTTGGGAACATCTGGTCCACAGTTGCCCTGTTGTTGATTTCCAGTGAACCAAAACAAAACTAGGGACATTTTCTGGTTATTCCAATAGACTAACCCTAAACGTACAGTAAGTGACTTTCTTCAACCATGTACTCAGAGGTTTACAAGGCCCTCTTTTAATGACCTACTGAAAACCATTACATTCTGCAGTTCCCACACTTTAAGGGTTCAAATCAAATCTGTACAAACTGTATTTCTTAATATTTAAGAAATATCATTTTGCCATTTGAACAGGCATTAGGTGTTTGTCAATGGGTACTTGGAAGCAAATTATGGATTTTAGGCTTTGCTTGTGTGTAATTTCTCTTCAACAATAAATCTACAGCATACATCCATTTAAGTAGCAAGCTAGCCACGTTGCTTGTAATCAGCATCTCTATCCAACACCACTAGATGTTATCTTAGTTAGCATGTTATAGGAAGTATGGTAGCTATATTTCTGTCTAACACCACTAGATGTTATCTTAGTTAGCATGTTATAGGAAGTATGGTAGCTATATTTCTGTCTAACGCCACTAGATGTTATCTTAGTTAGCATGTTATAGGAAGTATGGTAGCTATATTTCTGTCTAACGCCACTAGATGTTATCTTAGTTAGCATGTTATAGGAAGTATGGTAGCTTTCTGGGGGGGTAAATTTTAAATGATTTGTTACTGAAAAAAATTATAATTAGGAAGCAGAGGCTAGGGAGACGGATATATGGGGGGAAACTGATAGAAAGGGCACAGACAGTGGACCAAGCCAGGCCTGGAACTCTTGCTGCCAGGGGACTTGGGACCCTGACACCAAACTGGCACATTTTCATACTTATCTAACCCCCAAAAACATCATTTTACTGGAAACATTGTTTTAAACCTGGTGTTTCCCTAACAGGGACATGTGTGACACAGATGGACAGGAAAAAGAACTGGGAGGTGCACTTAATGACATTCACCCTCTGAGGAATCCATGACAACCGGAAAAGGGCGACCATCTGACGCAAGTGACAGCTTCTCTGGAAAGGCCTCACCTAAGTTTCCTGGAGGATAATCCCATAACATCCTGAACTACTTACGTCTTGGCTCCCTCATCCTTTCAATCTGTCCACCTTGTTTTCCTTACACCTCTGCTCCCCCTTCACACCAACGTCAGTGTTAATAACCTCTGTGTGGCCCGGGCTGGTCCAGCTGTCTAAGCTGGTAACTTGAGAGCGAACACAGCAGCATGGGTTCCAATTTGCTTTTTGGCAAAATCTAGCCCACAAATTCCCTCAATTTTTCAACACCAGCTCTGTGCAATAAAACTGTTTTTTTCAACCCGTTTACAACTACTGTGCCGCGAGGACTCGCCAAATGTGCCATTTACTTTTTTCAAGTAAGGCCGGGACAAACTTGAATTACTTTTTAAACAGAGGACCCACCTCACTTATTCCCCTAACACCCCCAAACATCTGATCTGTTATTTTTGGGGAATTCATGCAGTGCTTTGTTCATGACGCTCTATTCACTCTCCCATGAGTATTTCCTAAGCTGATGCGGACCAAACTCCCTCAGATCACGTTAGATCCTGAACATGGTCAGATCATGATTGATCCTCTGATTGGATAGTGGAACGAGGTCACACCTGCAGATAACGAGCATGTTTCATCTCTCTTGTATGCTTTCATGGCTGAAGCCGGTGAAAACTTTTACTATTTGTGCCCAGGTTAAATGACCAGATGGACAACTGTGGAGCTTAGTTTGGCGTGCCCTTCCATGCCACTAAAAACCGTGTGTAAATAATGGCCACGCATCATTCAGGTGTCCTTTGTTGATTTATTTTCCCTTTTTCCACCCTACTCAGCAGACACTGTGAAAACTACAAGAAATTAAAACATATAAAGATCGTAATTACACATCACTCAATCATTGAATACTAAGAATTAGCATCTATTGTTATACAGTCCTGAACATGACAGAAAAGTGCTAAATCAAGATGAATTACAGAAGCTGTCAAATTATTCGTCCAAGGCACATTTATCAACACGTACACTAACATAAACCAAATTAATTAATTACTCTTGAACCACGTGCAGAATGTCATATTTTGTACTTTGACCCACTTTGTTTAGTAGTGCATCATAAAACAAGAATGTTCAGTAAGTATAGTTTGATTGGCCCACTAGGTATGGACAAGGGATTGCATATAAAGTTAAGATGTATTCGAATGTGTAATCATTGTAATGCTATGGTATTTTTCAATCAAACATCTTTTGGTGTTTCGGAATTATGTTTGGTCCCCTTGGAATCAAGAGAAAAAGTTGAATATTGTCATGATGTAGGTCTTTTCTACATCCTGGCAGGATATATGTGGGACTGTCTGATGTATTGTATGTGTTTTGTGTTTGTATGCGTTTTGTTTGGCACCGACCTCTGGGCGCTGGGAGAGTGGTAGGCACTTGGTTACTCACTGCGCATGAATGGTGCACTGGGTAAATACCCACACCAGCGCCTAATGAGTAATCAAGATGCTTATTTAATCCTAGCGTTCCGGAGGTTTGGCGCACATTATTGTGAGTGAACTCCTGTTATAGAGGAGAGGAGAAGAGAGACATGTTTCATTGTATGACCTGTCCTGTGCTGTTGTTTATCATAAGCATGTACATATTTGATTGAGCCTTCACCTCGTTATGTGTCGTACAATATGTAAATGTGTCATTGTCAGACCCAGGTGTACTCTATGTATATATTAGTCGCATCCATGCTGCGTTAGAGCACTTGTTAATATAGACGTTGTGATGTTCCAATGTACATTGTATTCAGCAGTTCCAGTGCAGTCCGTCCTCTTCACTCTGTTCATTAAACATCAAGAAAGCTCCTCCCTGCTCTGGTCTCCACCTCTCCTCACAACACTATAACATCCAAGTGTGACAAATATACTTGTGTTGACCAGATGCGTCATTAGGCCTGAGCGCTTGTTGTTTTTCCTATACATAGTCCAGGGTCGTTTGATCTACATTTAATAGCTTAATGTAATTTTTTTGGTTTGCATGACCGTGCATAACTTGCGTAAAGAGGTCTGCATGAATGCAGGAAGAACGGTTATAAGAAACACAGTTAAATATAGCTGCAGGCAGCAATTAAGGGTTCCAAGCAAGAAGAATGCCAAATGAGGAATGAGCCCAGAAAAGAGTCCCCTATGTCAGTTGATACTGAAGCAAACTGCCCCCCCGTCAGACAAAGTTTGAGCAGCCTCACAACAACACTGCCCTCTGAACACCAATCAGAGTGAAGCTTATTATTGCACAATGCAAAGAAACTTAGCTGGAACATTAGAAAGAAACTAAAAGTCAATTTATTTTTTTAATCAATGTCCTTCAAATCAAGGTTTCACAATCAATGGTACCCTTAAAAATTATTGCAAATAACATCTACCAAAATTAATCCAGGAAATAAATTCCACTTATTTAAGTTGATCTAAATCTTAAGGAACTACATTGAGCCATTACATGACTTCCTGTTCCACTAGGGTATAAAAATGAGGCCACAAGCATGCAAAATCACTGTCGTCCAACACCATGAAGAACAAAAATGGCAGTTCAAAAGAAACAGATGGTCATAAACCTTCATAAATCTGATAATGGCTACAAGAATATCCACAAATGTTAGAATATACCACTGAGCGCTGTCAGGGCAATTAAAAAAAAATTCTAAAGATATGGAACAGCTGAAAACCTCACGGGTAGAGGATGCAAATGCCTTTTGCCCCCCCAGGACAGGCAAGAGGATGGTGAGAAAAGCAAAAAAATCCCCAAGAATCACTGTGAAATAATTGTAGGCTTTGGTGGCATCTTGGGGTCACCAGGTTTAAAAAACTACCAGATGCCACCTTCACATCCATTTCCTCTTTGGAAGGGTTGCCAGAAGAAAGTTCTTTCTGACCCCAAGACACAAATGCAAGTGATTGGAGTTTGCCAAACGTAATTTAAATTATGACTGGAAGAAGGTGCTCTGGTCAGATGAGACCAAATTTGAATGATTTAGTCAGATAAAGCATTGGCATGTTTGGCTTCAAAACAGCGATGCATACAAGGGTAGATACCTCATACCCACTGTGAGATATGGTGGTGGGTCAGTGATGTTTTGGGGCTGTTTTAGTTCCAGAGGTCCAGGGGTCAAGATTGATGGCATAATGAATTCCACCAAGTATCAGGAGATTTTGGCTGACATTATGGTTGGGATTTGGCCATAGGTGGACTGACCCAAAACATACCATAAGATCCACACAGAAATGGTTCTGTGACAACAAAATCAATGTTCTGTCATGGTCATCTCAGTCGCCGGACCTCAATCGAATCAAAAACCTGTGGGCTGAGTTGAAGAGGGCAGTTGAAAAGCGCAAACCCAAGAATGTAAAGGATCTTGAAAGGATCTGCAAAGAGGAAGGGTCCAAAATCCCTCCAAATATGTTCCCTAACCCTGTCAAACATTACAGGAAGAGACTCCATGCTGTTATCCTTGCCAGAGGTGGTTGCACTAAGAACTGAATAAGGAGTGACAAAAATTATGGAACCTTGATTTTGGTGAAATTTCTTGTGTTAAAAAATTGTATGGTTTTGGTTGGTTCTATTGACACATTAATAAAGTACACTATTTCTCACATGTTGGTATTTTGAGTTTCTCTATAATTCTATTGTTTGTTTTTAAAGAATAGGCTATATGCACAGCTCCACGATTTCCTGAACTTAAGGCAGCTCCTTTGTTTCCTGTCTTACATTATTGGAGAAACGGATTAATCCACGTGTGTCACAATGGTCAAACACAGGTGGATTAATCAGTTTGTCTAATAATGTAAAACAGGAAACAAATGAGCTGCCTTAAGTTCAGGAAGTAGTGGAGCTGTGCATATAGCCTATTGTTTGTGCATTGCCAGTCAGGGGTGCCAGTAATTCTGAAGCCTACTGTATGTTAGATACTGTAGGAAGTATGGTGTGAGTCAGGCATTAAATGATGTTAGGATTATAATTTGATATACTTTTTCAATGAATTTATTCTTTATATGAAACTGGTTACATGACTTCGTTACTTTTAACAACATGGTTGAGTTCATTTGTTAGTTGTTTTGAACTGAATGTTAATGTGTATTTAGCCTGCACTATTTGTATTGTGTTATTATTTAGTATTTAAGGCCAATCCAACCAAACATTTTCCATGTTAGCTACTTTTACTACTGACTTACGTTACCATATATCATGCATTTAATCACTGTTAAATCAACTTGTTCCTTGCTACAACCCCTTCCAGTAAGGCAATATCCATAGATACAACATTTGAATTATTGTTGTTGCAATCATTAAGCCTATGATTTGCTGGTGCGCCTTGACATTTTAGGTCATACCCAAGTGTGCCATGTCATGAAAATGGTTGGGAACCACTGCTCTAAAGCATAAACACATCTTAAAAAAAAACATTAAGAAGAAACCTTGGTGCCATACTAAATAAATGCTTATTAACAGCCACACAGTGCCATCCATGAAACTGCCTGTTGAGTTAGACATCTCAGCCAGAATAAATTAAATTGGTCAATAAAATTGTTTCATTAGCTCTAAAACGGCCGTTTATTGCCTTATTTTACAGACATGATGTTTCCATTCAACCCATAGAGGGCGCTCAGCTCCCAATGAGCTGGTCTGTCTAATGGAGATGCAGAACTACTGAGCCCTAATGTTTTTTATCCATTCCCTTAATTTTATTCATCTGTTCCCTCTGATGTTTTATCTGTTCCCTCAAATTATTTTTTATTAATTCACGTACTATCTAGCAGATTTGATGGTATGTCCTTGGAATGGATCGATCTAAGTTCTACTTCAACTTTCACTTGAAATACAATTTACAAAATTTTTATCCTGTGCCAGTAGTTAGGTTGACTGTGGATCTGACTGTTGGTACATGCACCTCCTTTCATTGTACATTATGTAAATCCTGTACGTTGTACATCATGTTCACTGTACATCCACCTGTATCCTACACATTCAATGCACTGGAGCCTAATTCTCAGATTACATCGATGAACTCAGATCAATCAATGATAAGAACATGCTAATGCACATGCAGCATGATCAAACATATGACGACTACTATTGATTAGCCCTATATTATGTGCAATTACAATACATTAAAACATCCTCATAATGTAATTGTCAGTATTAAATACTATTCTAGTTGTTTATAGTTTACATTAGCTATTTATATTTTTTATTCTAGGAATAGTAAACAACAATACAGCATATTTGAGTGCATTCTTATTGTGTGTCGAGTCTAGCTGAAGTATTCCAGTCTGGTATGGACATTTAAATATTTAAAGTTTTGAATGTTAAACAATGTTGTTAATAGTAATTGCATTTGTTTTACTGTGAAGCATAAACTTTAGGGTACAGTTTGTTAAAAAGACAAGCTAGAACTCTGGGACAATTACTGTACATCCACATTCAGGTTACTGTACTTCCACATTTAGGTTACTGTACTTCCACATTTAGGTTACTGTACTTCCACATTTAGGTTACTGTACTTCCACATTTAGGTTACTGTACTTCCACATTTAGGTTACTGTACATCCACATTTAGGTTACTGTAAATCCACATTTAGGTTACTGTACTTCCACATTTAGATTACTGTAAATCCACATTTAGATTACTGTAAATCCACATTTAGGTTACTGTATATCCACATTTAGGTTACTGTACATCCACCTGCAGGCTACTTGTTGTCCACATTCTGTACTCAAAATAAATGTTTCAGAGTTGCTATAGCTCAGGCAGATGTCAGGTTTAACATTGACAATGTAAGAATGTCGTATTTCAAGGCTAAATTTAACCCTATAATGAGAACTCAGATTTATACAAGCAAATGAGGTGAGGTCGAACCTGCAGGATAAGATAGTAATACAAATTCCTTATTATTATTAATTTTTAACTCGAGGGAACACATAAAACAGAGGGAACATGTTTTTTCTTAATTTGAGTAAACAGATTAGCCTGTGTTTTTGTTGTCCATGAGCCCAATAGGTACAGAACCAAACAGTGGGCACAATGTTTTCTATTAAAGCCCAGAGCCCCAATACCAACTATGTTAGATGGGTCACTAAAACATGATAATTGTTACAACATTTTTAGTTGTTCTTTTTCAAATGTTGAGACTTGAAATCTACATGAATTATTTTCAGATTTGTTCAAATAGCTTGTTATAATTAATAGCAATATGTGAGAGTTGTTGTGGTGGTCTAAGCAACCCCGGCTCAGGCGACTGTCTGTGACCTTCCTGTCTGTCTGTCTCACCCTACATACCTGTCTCCCTTGCATGTGCTTCTTATTAAAATAAATAGAATTAATACTAATTCTGGATGGGTTCCTGGCGAAAGTCACTCCCATTTCCCAAACATTTTTGGTTAACTAAGAAAACTCAGACAAAAACAAACTGCTACACCACGTATCTATTTGGGCAGAATCACCTGGACATTCGAGATTTGGCTGTGTTAATCTTAGCTAAACTCTACTGTCCTACAAATGTACAGTACATGTAGCCTACAGTGCCTGAATAGAATATAGCTAGATAGCTAAAACTTCAGTAGAATACAACAATAGAAACAATATTAATCTACAGATTAGGGTTGAGACCCGTTAACTGAGAGACATTTATCATAAATTTAGGGAACATTTCGATTTCAGTAATATGTTTTGCTTACCTGTGCTGTGGTCATTTAAACTTGAGTTGATCTGTTTATCAAAAAGACGAATTTCCGTTACCGAAGCTTCCTTCTCCAACAGAACCTGTAGCAGGTGTTGTCCGAGGAAACCACAGCCTCCAGTCACAAGATAGACAATACCCCGTGCTTCGGTCGACATTCTTGATAATGCGACTTTTTCCAGTCGATGTTAATTAACTCAAGCGAGTGGCTCTGATCGATTCTTCAGTAAATCTTGTCTTGAGTTACTTCTAGGATGAAACTGTCTAAAATGGACAGAATAAAAAATAAGGTAGTTTAAGAAACGGACAGATAAGGGAGTCAATAGACACGCCTGCCTATAAAACGTCAACCCTTTAGGAAATAAGAGGCTAATGGAACTCGATCCAAGCAATGATGGTTATAATCGAATGCCAAAGTAAACTAGGCGTAAATTATTTGGATGTCAACTATGATTTGTTGTTCGGGTATGTGTGTATGTGTGTGTAATACTGGTTATTTTAACATCCACGCTGGCAGGACCGGTCTCTATAACAGCGCGGTGAAGTCAGCTTGATGTTTGACGTTCGTTGGTTTTCGCGGATGTTACCTTCAATAGCTCCGTGGCAGTTGTTTGATCTCTTTCACTTTTAGGTGTAGTTTGTAAAGCTAATTAAGACGGATGTTTTACAGTTTTGACCAACTCAAAATCACCAAAATATACGACGCACTAAGAGCGCAAAAACTGAATGTCTGTCCAACGCGCCGGTTACTATAGGTGTAGTAAGGGACCGTCGGAAAAGTTATTTACCTTGAATAGGAGGTCTTCTCTGTAAGCATATTAATGCTTCTGTAGACCATTTTTGAACTTGTATTTCTCATTGTTTGTAATTTTTTCATATTATTTGTCATTAACAATACAGAGCAATAAAAAATTGTGGCATGAGTCACTTATTTATGAAAATATTCACAAAACATAAACAAAATGACTTTTTTTCATTCTAATTGCTGTAGTAGTTCACATTTAAAGGGTCCTAATTACTACAGGTGAGATTTTGGTCAAAAATCTAAATATACAGTTGCAGGAGTCATTTATAATGGGAAAATAGTCATTAAACGTAAACAAAATGACCTTTTCTCATTCTGATTGCTGTAGTAGTTCCCATTTAAAGGGCCCTAGTTACTACAGGTGAAATGTTGGTCAAAAGTCAAGATATATGGTTGCAGGAGTCATTTATAATGGGAAAATAGTCATTAAACGTAAACAAAATTACCTTTTCTCATTCTGATTGCTGTAGTAGTTCCCATTTAAAGGGCACTAGTTACTACAGGTGAAATTTTGGTCAAAAGTCAAAATATATGGTTGCAGGAGTCAATTAAAATTTGGAAAATAGTCACTAAACAAAGTCAAAGTCTAAGTTGTTTATTTATCATATGCATTGAATAACATACATCATCCTATGCAGAGAAATTCTTTTTGAAATGGCTCGGCGATTCTATGCAGTGGGCTTAAAAACAAGAATTACAACAATATAAGAATTTTAAAATAGTAATGACAATAGTAATAATAATAATAATAACAATAATAATAAAACACTATGTACTGAGCAGTGGTCTGGAAAATGTACAACAGTAGAAGTAGTAAATATTATAGAATTGGCATGGAAAATTGCTTTTAAAGGTGCATTTGAATTCTGCTACATCAGATGTAGAGAGCATAAAGTGACCAGAGAGTGTTAGTGCTCAACAGACAATTTGCGATCAGTGTCTGTGTTCCATG
>JACXGM010015317.1:0-21393 GCA_016801145.1 Umbra pygmaea | reverse complement strand
GGTGAAGGAGAAATTAGGAAGGCTAGGGCATGGTACTGCAGAGGGCAGGGGTCTGTCAACTGAGGTTGTGCCAATAGCCAGGGTGAGGTTAGCCCGGTGAAATGCATGGCCAGCCATACCAAAATGCTTATTAAAGTGATCAACTATGGCAGTTTTGATTGTGGTGATAGTGTTGCCTAGTCGTAGAGCAGAAGGCAGTGCAGGAACATACTACTGATAAGAGGGGCAGCTGGAAGAATATGTTTGGCCTTAATACCGACATGACTAGCTTCTTGTTTAACTTTAGAAAATATACGTATACAATACAATCCCAAAACCAGTAACAAGGACAAAGTCAGGAAACAAAAATGAAACAGGAACAACCATAGGAATAGAACGGGAACAACAATAAAGATGACGTGCGTCGTTGCAAAAATACGTCAAGTCGATGACGTAAGCGATCTACCTCAACTCACGCGAGGACTGCGACGTGATCGCCAGTAGGAACAGCAGTGTGCGACAGAAACAGGGAAGATGGCGTCGCAGGAGACTGAAGCTACTCCGCAAACCGTGAGCAATGGCGAGGTAAAAAATGAATTAAATTACAACTGGATCTAGTGTGTTAATATAACAACAATGACTCAATGTTCACCCGAGTGTAGCGGGTGGCTTGGCAGAGAACACTGTTAAAATGGGAAATAGTTAATTTCCCACGGGCTCTGACGTTGCCAATGCCGGTCGGTTTCAAAACGACCTCCTGTCTTTGACGATGCGTTCATGACACTACCTGGACAACATTACATTTAGCTAGCTAAGTACGATATGATCTTACAACACGACGTCTGAACAACATGAAAACAGACTGCTAAGTTGTGGGAAACAGTATTAGGTGTTTGGTGAAAAACAATTGGCCTCACGTCTCGTGTCAATGAGTGGGTTATTGAGTTAGCCTGCTTCAGTTCACTATGCTAACTCTACCTAGTTAGCCACTGGCTAGCTAACTAACGCAATGACAATGCTGTTTCACCGGCCTGTAGTTCAATCACTTATTCATTCATGAAAACAGTACCGTACCCTGGACGGTCTTAGTGTGACTAATACTAGGTAATACGGCACACCACAATGTCCGTTCCTTTCTGCTGTAAACTTAACTACAGAGTAGGTTTAGTGAACGTCAGATTATCTGTGGATGTTACGTTTTGTTATTGGCTATTTATTGTAACCACCTGTAATCCGTTAATATACACTTCGGGTAAATTCACACCGATGCCTGTTTAAACTTGAGAAACATTTACCTTGAAGATGTACTGCATCGGACGACAGTTGGGTAGACAGCTACGATATGGGCCTGTCATTTGCTTCTGAACATAATCTATCATTCAAAGCGAGCTAGCCTTCTTTCGGTACGCGTGATTTGTGACAATAGTTCTTTAAAGCATGCCATCAACTGCTCAATTTACTGTTCAGTAAGCTTCAGTAGATAGGACAACCATACTTGCATCTTGTAATATAAAAATAAATATTTAACCCAAGTAGCTACAGTATCAGCAGAAAAATAGTGTCAGCATTAATTCACAAAACTGTGGAATTATTTTAGAATCTCTTTTCCAGAAAATTTCCAGGGACTGCTGCTTCAAAATAAAGCTGATTAAACCTTAGGAATGCAAGTGAGTGAAAAGCTATGACCGGGATGATCAGGATCTGTCCTTCCATAGCGAATGCATGTCAGATCCTGGGATAGTGTCATCTACTGCATTGTTATGAGCAAGAGTGGAGGATATAACAGCCAAAAGAGTAAAGAGAAACCCTCAGAGACACCAGGATGCAATCCAGGAAGGCGTGCATTCGCTTAAGGCTGATGAGCAATATTAGATATGAAAACATTATTGTCCACTCATTAAAAAAAAATACCACCATCAATCCACACTACCTCAGAGGCCTGTGCTTCAAAGCAGGATTTGGGGTTAGCGAGCTAACTTCAGGTTTAACCCTGGGTTTCTAGTTTCACAACGGTGGTTCACTTGTTCCTGGGTTACATCGCCGTGGGTTAACACGCATATGCACATGAAAAAGAGGCATTGCGCCCAAAAAAAACATTTGTGTCAATGAGGGATGTGGCTGCGCTCCTAAACCATTGCGCCCAGCTAAGCGATGTGCATCGCTCCAAAACACCATAGTTCAAATAATTGTAACTTTGGCCCAGATACACCTGACCTCTTAAAGCGCAACCAGCTGGATTACAGTTTGCATTGTTCTATGAACTGATTTGTGTATATTCTATTTTCTACAATGATGCCTTGCGCAGTACATTGTGTGGGGCACAGCTGACAACGCCTCCTATTTATTGAAAGATTTATTGAAAATGGCTTCATTTTCTTAGAGGGTCTCTAATAAAAGCAAGCATACCGACAAAACCCTTTACTTTCTGTAATGAGTAACTTTATGAAAGATATATAGATTCTCTGCAGAGGGACGTATTTTTGTCAGCTTCTTGAGCCCTTCGTCAATGTAGTGTAACACCAAAGTCATGCGCTTAGTTCCACAGATTGTATGCATAGTGTTTTTGTTTCCCTATAGGTATTTTCATGTATGCTGTGGATGATAGGGAGAACCTAGCCAAAAACAATGCCTGCCGGGCAATTCGCAAGGTTGCTTTAACAGTGTTTTTCAACTCTCCTCGGGGAACACCAGCCGTTCCATGTATTTGATCTATTTCTGAGCTAGCACACCTGATTCAACTGATCTGCTAATTATCAGGCCCTTGGTTAAGGTATATGGTGAGCTAGTTCAGAGGCTACAGCTAAACTGTGGAATGTGGTGTGCCCTGAGGAGAGAGTTGAAAAACACTGCTCTAACAGAGCTACTTGATACATTCATTGTGTTCCCAGGCCACTTGCCCACCCAGTCTATTAAAGAGGGCTTTTACATATAAGCAGATAGACAATAACTTACATTGACTACTTCATCTATAAATAATGAAGACCATATGACGTTAACTGTTGTATATTAAATGCAGCATCCTTTCATAGGGTTCCCCAGAGTGATCGGTGCCATAGATTGCACACATATATTTTTTATATTTCTCAAAAATTTTCGTTTGCTCCTCTTCAGTGACATATGCGACTCTGGTAGAGTTGTCCACGTTTGCGATTGGTCATGCTGCACACTGACCGTTTTATGTGAACGCACTCGTCGCTACGTTGTGAACCTGGGTTGATTTAACAAATTGATCTCTACAGTTGTGACACTGCACTGCTTATGCAGGATTGCGGTTGTTAGGTTTAGTGAAACCAGCTAACGAGAAGAAATCTTGGGCAGGTTAAACTTGCTTTGTAGTATAGGCCTCGTGATGGTTAAACAAGTCACCTGAACATGAAAGTATATTGTATTTTTGAGTAACAGGTGCTATTGTGATTTCCATAGGCATTTAAAATGCTGATGGCATTTGGGACTTGTCATTATATATTTTTTCCCTATTTGACAATGCCTGTTTTATTCTAACAGAATATATGGCTAACTGGTAGAATATCACAGCAATGTTTTTCTTTGTAAGAAGCTTGTAATTCTGGCAAATGCTGTTACTATGAAGCAGTCAACCAACATGGTTAAGAGTAGTATTCCATTGTTTATTTAATAAAGTTGTGTATTATTTCCTGATATGACTAATTTCAGTTTTATAAAATGTTATCTACTATAAGAGAATCCGCTAATCAATCTGTCATTCAAATGAAGTGTGCCGTTTAGACACAAACAGTGATTTATCAACTGAGAATCTGGCATGTAACCACTGGTTGCTCTGAATATATGGTATAACTGACCTTGGAGAAACTCTTTGCATTAACATGGCTGTATTGCTTCTCATGCATTAGAAACAGGCATTGGTTGTGAAAGCATTTAAACTGGATGCTGTTTACTTTACTCACAGAATTAGAATTCACTGGGTAGCCTGCTAGTTAAATGTTAACACGTGTTGCTAATTTGCGAGCTGTAATTATTACCCCGTACTGCAGGTAGGTAATAGGCAGTTGGATGCTGGCTGGTGTGTAATGACTTTCTTGGACAGACCTTTTGTGACTGACAAGGCAGTTTTTTTCCTGGAGGCTTGCCGCCCATCTCTTTAGTGTTGGGGACATCAGGGTTCTTATTAACAATGTTCTCACCTCCTCACACTTCACTGGCCATGAAAAACTTCAGTGTTGTGCCTGAGCTTGGTGTCATAGTCTAAGCTTCCGACTGGGTAGCGCAGGTGTCCCCTGGTGATGGGGGTTCGAGTCCCAGGTTGGCCGACTATCTGTGTCCTATCCGTTTTCCCTCTGTATACCAGGTGAAGACATGCAAAGTCCACATAAAGTGCTTGTTGGAAATCTGACATACTTTCCCACTCTTGCATCATCAAGCAACTGAGGTGGATCTACAGGGGTGGAGCCCAGAATAAATCTGTAAATTCATAAAGCAGTTTCAGTATCAATTTTATTGCTACGGTGTAGCAGCATGTTTGTTCTTAAACTGATTTGTTATTTTTATCATTAATGAAAGTCTGCAATCTCGGAGGACACATTTCCAGTAGCCTACTAATAATTTGGCATCTGCATGATCACTTAGTTGGTATTTTGTCAAACAAGATGGAAATAGGTTTATCTATGAACTTCTTTAAAATCAGAATACCATAGTGGAGAGATAAAAGTAGGTAGTGGGGTCTTTCTTGTGACATTGGTCTTTCCTAGCAATGGGGAAAAGGCATCTAAGCATGCTTGGTAATTCTCACTAACACGCTCTTGGCATAGTATGCCATATTAAAGCTGCTCTGTCCAGAATCCAGTTAAGTTAATTAGAGGTTCTAGGTAATCCCCTTCTGCTATATTAATGTGGAGTAAATGGTGACATCTCTCCATGTAGCCTTAACCCGCTCCTCTAAATCGGCACACTGTTGTCTATGGAGGCAAGAAGGTGTTGGACAAGTTTGATATTGATAGCAACAGTTTATTATTTTGTGTAAATAATTTCTAGCTTTAATGTATTGGCAACACTGGAGTTTGTGTACAGCCCTCTATTTCAACCTCTGTATTTTATAGTTCAACTGTATTTTCAACCCTTTTTATGTTTAACGAGCTACAGTGCATGTTTCTGTATGGCCCAGTTGATAAGTTGCTTGAATTTGGAGGTGGAAAACTGAACAACATCTTACCTCACCTTGTGCGTGTAGGTAAGCAGGAATGGAGCTGCTGCAGCTGCTGAGGGCCAGGCTGTACAGACCGCTGGTGGGGAGGCTCCACCCCAACCACCGGCTCCACCGCCCAACGCATGGCAGGTCATAAAAGGAGTGCTGTTCAGGTGAGATATACACACAGATGAGGAGCCGGCAGACACCCGCTATTGACTTGAATGTTAAAAATACTTAGTTTGTGTTAGGGCGGTCCATTGGTCTACACTGCTGTGGATGGTACGCGTATAAAGTGGCAGCACCGATTTCAACCTACTACTATTTCATGACACTCTTGCATGCTTTTGCTGTTCTGTGAATATAGCATAACATCTAATAGCATGCAAACCTAGTAGTTTAAGAAACCGTTTGATAGTCGCTGCATTGCAGGACAAGCTACATCATGATAGTTAGTGGTTCGAGCTAGGGTTGCTAATTGTAAGCACTTTCCTTAATCAATCATTGATAACCATCGATTAATCGTAATTAAAATGCAACATAATACAAACTATAGAAATTTTATAGGACTCTTAGTTCCGGCTGAATCTGGCAATATTATAGCCAAAACCGCAGTAAAATGTCACAGGGCTAAATGCTGTTCCTTATGCTCACGAGACAGCACCTGTATTTAATGTTTAAGCCATGTATACACTACGTGATTTTAGCGACGATTTAACTGTCCCAGACACATTTTATGTAACCATTGAGAGCACAGAAACCTTCAGGTTTTTGAGTATACATTTGAATTTGGCAGGGATACAGGTACACACCATAATAGTCCCCAAAACGCACACACAATATGGATAAATGCATTCTACTCAACGAGCGAGTGCATGAGAGAGTTTAATGTTGTTGATTTTATGTAGTCCAGAGAAATGTGCAAAAAAAATCGGCATTAAGTGCAAAAGCAACCGTGGTTCCCTTATATGAGCAGTTAGTCCTTAAGCTAGCTAGTAACACTATGCAACAGCAAGACCAAACCAAATGTAGACTGTAATGGTTTTAGTTTGACAGAATCGGATGCACTTTTGAGTTTGGCAGCTTTAACACTGTCAATGTCATCTTGGGGGCTGATGTAGCACATACATCCATATATATACATCCGTCTTTTGGGCTTGGACAACATTCACTGATGGGGGGGTAGCTGCAACGGATTCCTCCCGGGTCTCATCACTTTGCAAAGTGGGTGGATCATGGACATGTAGCTGGCTGCCAGCTTCTGACTCGTAACGTTAATGCCAGCAGCACTAGGTTAGCAGACTCAATGCTGATGCTGCTCTCGGCTGAATCAGTGTTTGTGCCCCCTGGTGGTGCTTCATTGAAAATTCTACTCATTGCTAGAATATAATGGGAAACAACTCATTTGTTATTCAGATCTTGATTGTATCGATTAAATTCAATACCATCCCTAGTTCGAGCCTGACTATGGCTTCATCGAATTTGCCCATAACCTCTAGCATGAGGCAGCACGAATTGGCTTAGCGCTGCCCAGCATTTGGGAAAGAAGTCGGATTATCATGATTTAAAAAAATTATGATTAGGCACGTTTTCAAATTAACGTTTCAAATGTTTATTTTTTTTAAACCATTCCTTGAATTTGACTTGTCAGGTTGAGTTTGAACTCTCTTTGTGGGGTAGGTTAAATTCTCAGCCCAATTGAATGGTAAAACTACTTGTAATTTTAATCATGTGTGCATCATTGGCTCACAGTCAGACCCTGAAGCACACCAGATCACACCAGAGTTTTTTAGCAGACACTGTTGCGACTTACAGTGCTCTTATCCAGAGCGACTTAGTGATTATAGTAGAGCTGGGACGCTTCACTGTCATCGTTTACATAAATACGTTGATTAGCCAAAGATACTGTTGACTTGCCATATTATACTGGTATGATGTCAAAATGTTGCCCAAGGACTTCAAATTATGGGAGTTTTTCAAACAAAGTCCCAACAATCTAGTGGTATGTAATATATGTAAATCACAAATGGCTTTTTATAGCAGTACAACTAAAAAAGGTACAAGAGAAAAAGATACTCCAAGTCGATACTTCCTCCACATGTTATGCTGCGCAACGCTTTAAAGATTAGCCATAGATGGCCATAGTTGTTTTCTTAAAGTGCCAGAGAGGGATTAGTAGCCTACTGTTTATAGATGAGAAACAGCTGTATGGCTCAACCATGTTATGATTGGAACAACAATCCCAATGAGCTGGTAAATCTGGTTCAAGTAAATGTTTCAATGGAAATGTAGCCAGTCGACTTCCTCTTTCAGAGACCAGCTTGTAAAGCTGTACAACTGTATTTATTGCAATTAAAAAAATAAGAACTGATTTATATGGGATTATGCTTCCCTGCAATATGAAGTGCTTTGTTGCACACAAACTCGCAGCCTAAAATGCATAATCTTTACCAAAGAGGGAGCCACACATGCCTATTATTGAAAAACTTTAGAATCACAATTCTCCAATAGATTTGAAATGAATATGAAATCGCTTTTCTCATTGCTATTTTCTTGTAGCCTAATATTTGTAATATTATAGGTGCATAATATATTAGAATTGGGCATGTAAGTACATGTCTGATCAAACTTTGACCACTGAATGTCTGGGTCCTTGACACCGCTCACCTGTCTGTTTTGTCCCAGGTAACAGAGCGAGAAGGCTGCAAGGTATTAGGGTAGTCACTGCATACTGTGGCATCTCATGAATGAACAATAAACCTTTGGGAAGGAAAGACAAATGTTGGCAGTTTGCAACATTTCAAAGTGAACAAAATAGCAGAAGTTCTGACATACTAATGTTAAGAAATGTACCTTAAAGGAAATACGGAGTAGCCTTTGTATATTTTGTTCAATAAGTTACAATGATAGTGCAGCTATAATTGTGTATCGATTATAATAAAACAATCAAATACCTTAACAGAATATTATATGATAAGGTCATTATCCCTGTTTGGAGAACGTCACTTAAAAACAGAGATTCTCATATTACATACAATGTCTGCAATGCATAGTGCAAATGTTAACACAATGCTCTTGCATTCGCTTTCACAAACCTGTTTCTCTCATTATAGCTATAGGTAATGAGGTAAACTATTGACATTTTTTTATAAATATTACACATTCTTGACCTGCAATATAAATAATGTTCTTCTGAATATCAAGGTCAAGGTAAACTTTATTATCCACAGGTAGGAAGTTCATGTGGTCTCCATTACACGCTCTATTGTTATTCAACCTACTACATAACATTTAAACCATGAATACAAAACATGAAAAACAAGCACAAGACATACAAAACATACAAAAAATATGTGTGTAGGAGCATTTACTTTTCTGTATTTGGTATTCCTCTTGAATAAGGTTTGAATTACTTAATTTATTTAGTTGTTTGCTCAAATGTAGAATTTACTTTATTCCTAAATTCTTTTTTATTCCTAAATTCAGATTTTTCTTTATAGATATTTTGTGTTAAAATTTGTAAAACCAGTAAAGACTGGGCTGTTTTTTGTTTTGCATACTGTTTGTTTTGATGAAATTATTGAATAAAATGTTGAAATATTAACTATACAGATTTTCTGTATTTTAAATGAATTTGTATTATTATTCTATAAAGAGTCTAAAAAATACTCTTGATTAATTGAAAAATTTGTCATTAGATTAATCAATTAATCGAAAAAAATTGTTAGATTAATCGTTACAAAAATAATTGTTAGTTGCAGCTCTAGATTACAAGGACATCACCCTAGAGCAATTTAGGGTGAAGTGCCTTGCTCAAAGACACAACAACATTCTGCACAGTCAGGAATCAAACCGGCAACATTCTGACTGTAAGTCTGATTCTCTAATCACTAAGCCATCTTACCACCTATCACACCAGCACATGATTCAATCAGTCTGGGTCTGTTGGAGGCGTTTTGCCTTGGTGGGATTTTAATTGCTTCAATTGTCTGTTTGGTAGTTACCATTTGTAACCTAATGGCCCTGCTTCACACTCCTATGTGGTTGTCTCAGGGGCCGGCAGGGAATCCCAATGCCATTGTTATGGTGCGTTAATGAGTGTCAGGGGGTTGGGTCCCAGCTGCAACATGTTCTCCTGATGTATTTCAGTCAACAGCCTGATTGTAATAGCTTGACTGGATAACAAAGCCCTATTAGATTAGATTTACATGTAAGGCATTAGCGCACAAGGGAAGTGGAGAAGGGGGACATGGACTCTGTTGTCCTAGCTTTAAGCGATCGATAGTTCCACTATTTGGATGCAAGCATGGTTGAAAAGTTTAGACTGGGCACGGGGAGCAGACATGGTAGAACTAGGATCCCAGATGGAGATGTGAGATGGCGCTTTAACGTAAGTTAGAAAGGGGGAAGCTCCACTTGCTGCTCTGTAGGTCATAGTCATATAGAGCCGCTCTATATGTGGGTTAAATCCTCTCAATTATCTCAGAATTCTGAAGGGGGAAAAAACTGCAATTCTTCATCACGTATTTTTGTTTAGGTGCTGGTCACAGATCTGACCTTGTTCCTTATGAATTGTTCCCCTCTCTCCGCAGAATCTTTATCATCTGGGCTATCAGTAGCTGGTTTCGCAGAGGGCCCTCAACCCCAGACCCCAGCACTCCAGCCGGGGCACCACGGTTACCCAGCCGAAACCTCTTCCCAAAGGAAAGCCTTATGGTACGTTGGACAATTGAAAAGTGTTCTCTATTAGGAATTGGCCCCCAAGTCATGTGATTTGTTTACGTCCTGGTTGACCTTTGCCCTGTGCCTGCTGCTCTGTGGTACCATTGCTCTTGGTGAGTTGGTGTGTGCACAGCTAGTCTGGTGATGAGTTAGGTTATATCATGAATAAATATTGTTATTATCTGTTAACGAGGTTTGCTTCTTCCCTCAGGACCTGTATGTGTACATCTCTGAGGACGAGGTGTTCTCGGACTTCAACAACACACAGACCCTGTTCTGGTTTCAGAGAGACCTGGTCTATGGAGACTGGAATATGGGGGTAGATGGTGATGGCTGCTATGAGCACTCACTGGACCTGGACATCCCAGAGGTGAGTTGGGGGGCCGGGGATCGGCTTGGAGGGCAGTATGATGCGCAGTGAGACAGTCACTCAAGTACATTTTGATGGGGAAACCAAGTAACATTCAAAATAAGATTGTTCACAACTTGCACACATCACACATGCCAACGGAGTTTTCAAAAATCTCCACTTTAGCCGGAGTTTTTAGAAATAATCATTTTCAAGGGCGAATGCTCTGTTTGCGTGTAAACGAAGGGCACAAACAAAGGGAAATATCTCAGTTTTTCAAAATAACCGTCCGTGTACGTGTAAACGGGATCTTAAACCAAACCATGTCCACACTATCGACGTTGCACCCTTTTTAACAACACATTTTTTGCTTGCTGCTGCGCGGATAATTCTACCTGCACCCTCCATTGTTTTTTTCCACCGTTTATCCAACTTCCAGTTGTTTGTTTCTCACGTGTGTTTGTGTGTGTCCCGCCGTGGGCATTAAGATTTTAGGGGCGCAGTTTATTCCAAAATAAGATTATTCTCAGTTGTTGCAGCTGGCGGAATGACATGAAAAAAATACCGGTAACGAATATAGCATACCGCTACATACATGAATACCGGTATATAGTTTTTTGCGGTATACCTCCCAGCCCTACATCACACACAGGCAAGAGTCTCAGATTACCACATATAGATGGGTGACAAATTAAAGGAAAACCTAAAATTAAGTGTCTCTGTAAGATGTTTGGCCACTACAACAGCTTCAATGTACCTTGGCATTAGGGCTGTAACGATACACCAAACTCACGATTCGGTTCGTATCACGATTTTTGACCCACGATTCGATACAAACCTCAATCCTTTTTTGGGGCCAGGGTTAAATATTTTTTTGTAAATAACATTAAAAAACTTGTATAAACTGACCAAAGAACAATATTAACTATGCTAATTATTGAAAATATACCTAAGTAAAATAAATGACTAGCCAAAGCTATAACACTTATGTTGTCTTTGTAACAAAATACTATTGAAAGACAAACGGAACTAAACTCCATTGTGGAGATGAAACGGGCATGTTGAAAATTCTTACATTTACAAAGTAAATTAAATAGCTTCTGTTTCAAACTCGCGACCAGCAGATCAAACTAATTAGAAGAAACTCTACAAAGCCTGGCTGTTCAGTCGGTAGAAGGAATTGTTAAAAAGTAATAGATGGCTCCACACTGTCTGCGCTAATGAAACAGAACGAGAAAGTAGAGAATAACTGCACAATGAGTGGGTCGTTATTTTCCCTGCTTTAAGGTACTGAGAGATGCACAATTTAATACAGATCACAAGTAATATATTTCAGTAAAACAAAGTTGCAAGGACACATAAAATATCATAAACCAGACTCACAGACAGACAAAGCTTATAAGGTAACTAACGAACAAAGTATCTGCGTTGCTGTTAGGTAAACTCATGCAGCTGCAGAAATCACCTGCTATTACTATAATCTGCCAGCAGTTGCTAACTAAATGTTGCTCAGAGAAAGTGCTTATGACTTCTTTCGACAAAATGCAATTGAACAAAAATAGCATGAATGTCGCATTTCTTTGAGACCTTAGAAAACAAGATCTCATATTTTTAGACCTTAAATTCTGGAAAACAAAATTAAGATTGTGTCCGCAGATCCTTAAAAATACTCCATCTTCAACTAGCTCAACTTTTGCAGGTAGGCGTCACATGATTGGAAAGGTAGTCAGATGACATGTAATTGGAGGATGCTTACAGGAAAATTAAATAATATATTATCAACTAGTTTTCTGGTATAGGTCTATGCATTTTATAAAGTTCACTTCAATTAATATTAATAGTAATTTTAAAGATGTGTTTGCATTAGATCTGGACAGGAAGGATAACTCAAAGTGTTGGAAGGGGTGTATCGGGATTCTGCATTCTCAGACCGCGACACAGGTTTGTGGATCTGAGTGTCGCGATTTCGGTTTCATATCACATATCGTTACAGCCCTACTCTGCATGTATTCTAAGTGTCTGTGGGACTCGACTGGAGAAATGAAACGCCATTCTTCTAAAAACCCGAATTCCAGAAATTTGGGACATGTTTTAAATTTGAATAAAATGAAAACTAAAAGAATTTTCAAATCACATGAGCCAATATTTTGTTCACAATAAAACTTAGATAAAACTGAGAGAAGTTTTACACTTATCTACTAAATGAGCTAATTTCAAATTTGATGCCTGCTACAGGTCTCAAAAACGTTGGGACGGGACAACAAATGTCTAAAAAAGCAAGAAATTTTGAAAAGTTTCAGCTGGGAGAACATCTAACAACTAATTAAGTTAATTGATATCATGTCTGTAATAGAGGTCGACCGATTATGATTTTAAGGCCGATACGATTAAAGATTATTGGAAAACCAAAGAAGCCGATACCGATTAATCAACCGATTATTAGTTTTTAGTTATTCTACCAGGCAAGTTGACTGAACACTTTCTCATTTGCAGCAACGGCCTGGGGGAAGGGAGGGAGAGGAGGCGGAGAGGGGAATGAATGAGCCAATTGAGAGATAGGGATGATTAGGTTGCCATGATGGTCAGATTGGAAATCTGTCCATAACACTGGGGTTAACACACCTACTCTTGTGAACAGTGCCATGGGATATTTAGTGACCACAGAGAGTCAGGACACCTGTTTTAATGTCTCGTCTGAAAGACAGCGCCCTACGCAGGGCAGATGTCCCCATCACTGCTCTGGGGCATTGGGAATGATCATTAGACCAAAGAGAAGACTGCCCCATACTGGCCCTCCAACACCACTTCCAGCAGCACTGGTCTCCCATCCAGGGACTAACCAAGCCCAACCCTGCTTAGCTTTATAAGCAAACCAGCAGTACAATACAGGGCTCTATGCTTCTGGCTATAGTTATTATGATTTGTTTGGGGGAAGAAATGACATTACTGAAAGATCAAACTTTTAATATAACTTTACACAAAATTGTTTCAAATCTCAGATAAATATATCAAAGTATTTAAATTTGTTCAAACAAAATGCTAAACAAAGGGCGAAAACACGTAGGCATACTACGATTTGTATGTGATACAACTTCGCCTATAAAATCTGTTTTGTAAAACAAAGCCTTGGGTTTTGCCAAAAAAAATCAGTCTGTGCATTTTGATAGTTGTCCTTTTATTAAGCAATCAAAATTTGGTGATGCACAATGGGAGTACAAATATCCTACGTAATTTCCTGAAGCACTTGATAAATATCTGGTTTCAAAATCAATATACAAATACGACAGTCAATATAAAAATAACAAAAGCAGTAACTGAGAAACATCATGGGATTTGGTCTTTAACTACAGAATTATTCTCTTGCGCGAGGAGTCAGAATAACCTAATGTTCTCCTCTCTTTTAGCCACCGTCTGACTCAACGTCAGAAATAGTCTACTTTGAAAACCACGTTTGAGAACACTAGCGACGTATATTCCTTGAATGCCTTTTAACATGAATGCCTTTTAATTAAATGTGGAAGTAAAAAAAACGTCTTCTTTGTATCGTTTTGAATAAGCATCGTATTTTGACAAGTTATAAGTGCACAATCAATGACTGTGCATTCGAATGGACATATTCAGTCCTTGTTTGGTGCCAGTACCTAATTTTGATCTACCGTTGGCTGATCTGATGATTAAGTATAAATCCCCCTTATTCATTATATGCAACGCAATATACGTACTACCGGCACATCCGGGAACTTCACTGTTAATTTCGTCACCGCCCCTTAATGGGGGAAGATTAACTAGACAGGTCAATACAGAAAGTCGTGTTTCTACAATTTCTTACGCTATTTCATCACTAAATTCTGAGAACATTTGATGCGAGAAATCAACTGTGTAGATTTCAAATATTGGCATTTTAACGAAAATCTATGGCGAATCGAAAATGTGCTCAAACGTTTTCGGAAGTGAGAATGTCATAAGCACAAGCGCTTGCGGGTGTAATTTAGCTAGCGAGCCAACCCTGTTTTATACCTTAACATTTATATCTACTTGACCACTATTGAAGTTAAGTTCTGATTTAAGTCAACTTTATAAGATAATATACGTACATAGTCAGAGACAAACGCTAAAATAGCATATTGCCGTTCTGAAAAAGCCTGGCTGTTATCTTCAATCGTTATGTTTGGGTACTGCAGACCGCATCTGTGCCGGGGGTATTATTGCGCAATACCAGCTAGAACACATCGTCTGAAACTGTCAGCAGCGTTCTGTGCGCTTGTCACCTAGTGAGTTCATTCTTCCAAGAACAACTAGCAAGAGCGTTCTCCCCAAGTACACAAGTCCGTTCTTTGCATTCTTGGTTTTGATAAACAGCCTCTGACTAGACTTCAATACAAAATAGCAGCACTAAACAATGTCCGTACTCAGCCGGCAGGCGTGAATAACTTACGAAATCATTAATATGTCAAGTAATTATATGTCCACCCTGCCTGCCATAGAGCATGAAAGATTCATACACAAACTTAATTTGGTCAATTTAAAAACATGTCGCTTCATTCTGCCCGTGTCAAATTGGTGTAACAACCCGACCTACCTGATATGACATGTTGTCCACAAACATAAGTCTTCTCGATGGTACAGCACACCTAGCTGCAGCCATAATTGCCTTCTTTCTGGATTTTTCTTTTTACATGGCAAAATAATGCATGTTAAATTTGTTTTTTTTCTAACATTGTGGTGCACCCAACCAAACAACAACTCTTTGGCATGTTGTAGTTAGTCCACTTTCTCGATCCGATACTGTATGCATACTGTCATTGACTGTATGGCGGTTTGTTTTCCCCCATAAGTGGGCGTGAATCTGTTCAGAGGCATTCTATGACGTAGCGCCGGTTGTGCGTATAGATAGCTAGTTAACCCTTGCGCAGCAGTTTTTTTAATGGGTGGTTTTTCCTGAAAGCCTTGAGGAAAACAGAACGGATAAAAGTTTTGGTTGATAAAAAAATGGGAACAGTTCTGTCGGAACGAAAGCAGTGAACCTCTACCCAATATTCTAGACTAATATTAACAATGTGAAGCTAACAAGTGATTATATGCGACTGATTTAATTGATCTCCTTTCATGCTAACTACAAACTTACCATGGCGTCTCTGCAAGGACAATTTCCTCCAGACTAGCTCACAACAGATGCGCTGGCTGCACGCAGTTTTCACGTGATTTGCTATCGAATTGTAACACTAAAGGAAGTGGTTTCTCACCAAAAAAAGTATCGGCCATAATCGGCGAGCAAAAATGCCGATTAATAATTATTTTGAAAACTCATAATCGGCCATAATTGATCGGCCAGTCCGATTAATTAGCCGACCTCTAGTCTGTAACATGATTAGCTATAAAAGGGATGTCTTAGAGAGTCTCTCAGAAGTAAAGATGGGCAGAGGCTCTCCAATCTGTGAAAGAGTGCGTAGAAAAATTGTGGAATACTTTTGAAACAATGTTCCTCAACGTCAAATTCCAAAGGCTTTGCAAATCTCATCATCTACAGTGCATAACATCATCAAAAGATTCAAAGAAACTGGAGAAATCACTGTGCCAAAGACCTTTATTGAATACCCATGGTCTTCCGGCCCTCAGACAACACTGCATCACTCATCAGCATGATTACTCAATGGACCCAGGAATACTTTCAGAAACCACTGCCTGTAAACACAATCCACCGTGCCATCTGCAGATGCCAACTAAAGCTCTATCGTGCACAAAGGAAGCCATATAAGTTCTCCCTCTTTTGCCAGGAGGAAACTGCATCCGTGATTTCCAACAAGAATTTCAAATTTAAACTCGTTGGACCATAGAACACTTTTCCACTTTGAAATAGTCCATTTTAAATGAGCCTTGGCCCATTGGACATGACAGTGCTTCTGGACCATGTTCACATATGGCTTCTAATTTCATTTTGATGCATATTGCACATTTTCTGTTAATCCAATAAACCTAATTTCATTACTGAAATATTACTGTGTCCTTCAGATATTTAAAGCTACACTGTGTATTTCTTTGAGTTGATTCTTAGCAAAAAACCCTTTGTTCTTTCAAAAATATGTGCTCATTCATGTGTAAATACTTCCACCTAATAATCAAAGTGTTTTCATAAGCGTAGAATCTTCCATTCACAATACCTACAATGGTACCGCTCTAATTGCGGCAGCCATGTTACGCCTCCATACTTAAAATACATTAGCCAAAGAGGGACATACCTAGAAATTCAAGCACGGCCTTTTGCGCTTTTACACTAGTGGCACCGTGATGAATGTCGGGGAGATTACTCACGACTGCCTACAAATGTCAAAGTCTGTTAAAGATGTAAGATCATGCCTATTCTCGAGGACATGTAATAGCAGCGCTGGCTCAAGCTGTACATAAGGCAAGAACGTTCGCCTGGTAACACAAACTGGGATTTTTCGTTTCAAAATAATAGCCCTCGTGGTTCATTGCAATAATCATTGTTTATTCATTGCATAGGTAGTGTCCATGTTCATGTTTTGCTAAAATTAGTATTCTGTTGGAATAAAACAGACTAGTGAATGTTTTTCAAATGTAATCGTGTTTTCACATGAGACACTGAAAATGTATTCAATCAAATTGTGTGTAAAACATATTTGTTACTTTTATTAATAAAACATGTTCAATTATTATTTTTGCTATCACATGCTCTTATTGTTTCTTTACACACAATACAATTGCATTTGGTTACAATTCACATGCTGTGTAGTGAATTAACAATTATTATTGCAATGAATCAAAACAAGCGCTATTGTTTTGAAAGAAAAAACTAATATCCAGGTTCACGTTGCTGGTATAATAACGCTGGTATAATAACGTGAGGGGCTTCAGTTGCTTGTCATATACAATTTTACCACTAGATGGCAGCGGATCATACACAATGCAGCTTTAAAAGATCAAAATGAAATTGCTGATCTAAACACCCAACTATTTATAAATGAAAATCATGGAAATTGTCAGGGGTGCCTAAGTATATGTATATCTACACATTTATTTTTCACCCCTCTGTATTTCATATCAGAGAACCCAGTTATTGTCCCCCTACCAATGAATCTATTCGTTAGATAGTTCATTAATTCAGGTGTCACAGCTGACTTGAATCTGCATAGTTATATTCTGGTAATTTACTCACAGGAGTCAGCTAGAGGGTGCCAGTCTCTGAATCTGAAGGTTTCCGGTTCAATCTCTGATCTGGGTTATTCAGTGTAGAATAGCAGTAAAAATGCAATATTAAGGATTTAAATTTTACAGTGCCTTGCGAAAGTATTCGGCCCTCTTGAACATTTCGACCTTTTGCCACATTTCAGGCTTCAAACATAAAGTTATAAAACTGTAATGTTTTTGTGAAGAAGCAACAACAAGTGGGACAATCATGAAGTGGAATGAAATTTATTGGATATTTCAGACTTTTTTTACAAAAAAAAACTGACAAATTGGGCGAGCAAAATAATAAGTTAATACTTTGTAGCGCAACCTTTTGCTGCGATTACAGCTGTAAGTCGCTTGGGGTATGTCTCTATCAGTGTTGCACATCGAGAGACTGAAATTTTTCAGCCCCTTTACTTTAAGTGCAGCAAACTCTCTCCAGAAGTTCAGTGAGGATCTCTGAATGATCCAATGTTGACCTGTGTGTAATCAAGTCTCCGTATAAATGCACCTGCTCTGTGATAGTCTCAGAGGTCCGTTGAAAGCACAGAGAGCATCATGAAGAACAAGGAACACACCGGGCATGTCCGAGATACTGTTGTGGAGAAGTTTAAAGCCAGATTTGGATACAGAAAGATTTCCCAAGCTTTAAACATCCCAAGGAGCGCTGTGCAAGCAATAATATTGAAATGGAAGGAGTATCAGACCACTGCAAATCTACCAAGACCCGGCCGTCCCTATAAACTTTCAGCTCATACAAGGAGAAGACTGATCAGAGATGCAGCCTAGAGGCCCATGATCACTCAGGATGAACTGCAGAGATCTACAGCTGAGGTGGGCGAGTCTGTCCATAGGACAACAATCAGTCGTATACTGCACAAATCTGGCCTTTATGGAAGAGTGGCAAGAAGAAAGCCATTTCTGAAAGATATCCATAAAATGTGTAGTTTAAAGTTTGCCACAAACCACTCGGGAGACACACCAAACGTGGAAGAAGGTGCTCTGGTCAGATGAAACCAAAATCAAATGTTTTGGCAACAATGCAAAACGTTATGTTTGTCGTATAAGCAACACAGCTCATCACGCTGAACACACCATCCCCACTGTCAAACATGGTGCTGGCAGCATCATGGTTTGGGCCTGCTTTTCTTCAGCAGGGACAGGGAAGATGGCTAAAATTGATGGGAAGATGGATGGAGCCAAATATAGGACCATTCTGGAAGAATGGAGTCTGCAAAAGACCTGAGACTGGGACAGAGATTTGTCTGCCAAAAAGACAATGATCCAAAACGTAAAGCAAAATCTACAATGGAAAGGTTCACAAATAAACATATCCAGGTGTTAGAATGGCCAAGTCAAAGTCCAGACCTGAATCCAATCGAGAATCTGTGGAAAGAACTGAAAACTGCTGTTCACAAACGCTCTCCATCCAACCTCACTGAGCTCGAGCTGTTTTGCAAGGAGGAATGGGCAAAAATTTCAGTCTCGATGTGCAACACTGATAGAGACATACCCCAAGCGACTTACAACTACAAAGTATTAACTTATTATTTTGCAGGCCCAATTTTTCAGTTTTTTATTTGTTAAAAAAAGTTTGAAATATCCAATATATTTCATTCCACTTCATGATTGTGTCCCACTTGTTGATTCTTCACAAAAAATTACAGTTTCAAAGTTTGAAAGGATACAATGACAATGAGATTTAAGTGCAGAATTTCAGCTTTAATTTGAGAGTACTTACTGGATGAACTGTTTAGAAATGACAGCACCTTTTGTACATGCCCCCCCCCCCATTTAAGGTACTACAAGTATTTGTTGAATTAGCTTCACAGATGTGTCGTTACGCAGGTTAGGTCATTTGCGTCGTTAGTGAATGTAGAAGAGCTGTTAATAAACAGTCTTGATTTTAGACTTTGCTTTTGCCTTTGGAGTGTGAGCATATGATAAAGACAATAGTTTCAATGCAGATTAAGCTGACAGTCAAGGTTCAGGAATGGAAATCAATCAGGGACATGCCCAAGTCCACAGTTTGGTTTATCAATAATAAGTAAAGATAAACAACCGGTGAACTCTTATCCCAAATACATGGTAGACAGAGAAAGACCACTGTAGTGGATGACCGTAGAAGACTATTGTGAAGAATCCCCAAATGACAACAGACCAACAGATCAAATAATAATGTAGATGTGTGAAAGTCTACCATACATCGAAGACTACACCAGCAGAACTACAGAGGGTACACTACAAGATGCAAACCACTGATAAGCCTGAAGACCAGAAAGGCAAGATTAGTTTGCTACAAACCACATAAAGAGCACCAACAATTCAGAAAGTAAGTCTTGTGGACAGATGAGACAAAAATGTACATATACAAGAGTGGTGGAAAGAGGAAAGTGTGGCAAAAAAAAATATTTTTTTACACGGTGTGTAAATCCAACAAACATCCTAAATCGTGTGCAGGGCTATGAATATATCAGGTGAAAATAAGAGAACCTGCACACATGAATGCTCCACCATGTATCTTTGTTTGACTTTAAAATGACAACATTTCGATCTACAAAGTTCTTTGTCGGATCTTGTTTTTGCTGTTTGCCACACCCCTATATATAGAAAGGGGAAAAAAAGAAACAAAGCCCATGATCCAAAGTATACCATCCCATCTGTGAAACATGGTGGAGGGGGTGTAGTGGCTTAGGCATGTACACTCACCTAAAGGATTATTAGGAACACCATACTAATACTGTGTTTGACCCCCTTTCGCCTTCAGAACTGCCTTAATTCTACGTGGCATTGATTCAAAAAGGTGCTGAAAGCATTCTTTATAAATGTTGGCCCATATAAGCAATATAAGTGAGGCTTTCTCAGAGAAAACAAATCCTTGGTTGCCCAATTGTTTTTGAGACACATTTACATTTTATGTGATAAATGTCGGTTGAGGGCTTATAGCTAATCTTTTCTGACTTGTCTGCTAAAGATGGAAAATACCAGTTTGCGGGCTTCATGCGCATTCACGCAGTTGTTGCGTGCACGACAGGTCCAACAGGGAAACCTACATCAACTACACACAGAAGCTCTACCTTCACAAGTTTAATAATTTCTAGATCTCGTATGTTTTAGTTAATATATGGTTTGCTGTGCTGTGCCTGGATGCAGCAAATATAAGGGACAAAAAGTGTGAAATTCCACAGGTTGCCATACAATTACAACAAACAAGAAATTGCTTGAAGCCATACAAATGCCAATTGCGGTGTAAATACAAGTTTGCTGAGGATGCAAAAGTTTCCTGAGGCTTTTAAAAACTCCCAGCCTGTTTCATTACTCAAACCGCAATCATGGGTAAGACTGCCGACCTGACTGCTGTCCAGAAGGCCATCATTGACACCCTCAAGCAAGAGGGTAAGACACAGAAAGACATGTCTGAACAAATAGGCTGTTCCCAGAGTGCTGTATCAAGGCACCTCAGTGGGAAGCCTGTGGGAAGGAAAAAGTGTGTCAAAAAATGCTGCACAACGACTAGAGGTGACCGGACCCTGAGGAAGATTGTGGAGAAGGAACGATTCCAGACCTTGGATGACCTGTGGAAGCAGTGGACTGAGTCTGGAATACAAACATCCAGAGCCACCGTGCACAGGCGTGTGCAGGAAATGGGCTACAGGTGCCGCATTCCCCAGGTCAAGCCACTTTTGAACCAGAAACAGCGGCAGAAGCGCCTGACCTGGGCTACAGAGAAGCAGCACAACAAAACAACAGCAAATTTTGCATGTTATTCGAAAATCAAAGTGCCAGAGTCTGGAGGATGACTGGGGAGAAGGAAATGCCAAAATGCCTGAAGTCCAGTGTCAAGTACCCACAGTCAGTGATGGTCTGGGGTGCCATGTCAGCGGCTGGTGTTGGTCCACTGTGTTTTATCAAGGGCAGGGTCAATGCAGCTAGCTATCAGGAGATTTTGGAGCATTTCATGCTTCCATCTGCTGAAAAGCTTCATGGAGATGAAGAT